>JACEIK010002230.1:58882-71466 GCA_018107945.1 Datura stramonium | reverse complement strand
CTCTTTTTTTGTGACAACGGTTGTGTCCGGATCAACATGTCCTCACTTCGAGTAATCCATTGAGTACTTGCTACCTACCACCAGCATAGACACCAGGTAACTTTGTCCACCAAATATTGTTGTTGGAATCCAGAACTTGGTTCCCAAGGTTGTCACCCATCTTTTCAAATGCTAGGTCACCCACTTGGGCAGCCACACTTCTGTCTTTCTTGAGAAGATTTAAGTGGGAGAGTATATACTCGGAGCCATTGAAACTTGGAGAAGAATGACTGGTGCAGTCCAATTTCGGAACCAGAAAACAGCCAACTAAAGATTTTTTTGGGAACAGTGGGACCTTATCAGAAATTCTGGAGAATATTCCATTTGGAGAAGAGAATAGTCCATTTGGAGAATTTTCAACTTGAAGGAGATAAAAAGGTTTAAAAGCTCTTCTTTATGGTTGGAGGACTGACAGGTAAAAGTTAAGAATTAGAGGCATTATGAAAGTGTAGCACTTCCTCTGCCAATTTTTTAATCAAAAAGTGCTTGGCCATGGGAAGCTACTAATAATATAGTAACCTTAGAACAAAGGATTGATAAGAAAGTCCCTTAATCGTACAAAAGGTAGATAAAAGTACACATTCCAATTCTCTCGCTATCAAGCAAACATGAGATTTGTCACTTCATAAGATAATTTCCTCGCAATCAAAATCTCAATTTAGATGAAGATAATCCATCCAAACTGTGCAGTAAGTTGTAAAGCTTGATCAATTAAAGAGTTAGGAGGCAAAGAAAAGATACAAGAACTACTTATATTATCTAATCCAGATGCTGTGATAACACAGGAAGAGAGAAAAGTAGATGGGAGTTTGTAAAAGAAAGTAAGAGTAGTTATTACTGCAAGAGTTACATCAGCACTAAGATAGTGACTTATTGCAGGTCTGTACAAACATTCCAAGTATATGGGAGATAATTTAGTTAACATCAGTTATTCGGATTTATTTTGTCACCCCAACATCAGATATTCAAATTTCAATGATCAATTGCACTAAAATCTCTAATATGGAGTTCGCTTATCAAGAATGCCTATGGTTCTGCCTCAAACAAGTAACACTCAGGAGATAATGTCTATCATTAACCAAAAAAAAAAAAAAATCATGCAAACTTACCTCATACTGCTCCATTTCTCTCTCCCAGTCTTGGTGGCTCTTCAAATGCTTTGATTTGCTGCAGTATGTACCGACTTTGAAGTCGATAGAGTCTTCTATGACCTTGGCTTGCTTTTCCAATTTCAGAAGCATATGAAAAAGCAGATAACTTTTAGGTCCATATATTGTCAAGTTTCAGACACACTTTTTAATGCCCCACCCTGCCCCAAGAAGCAAAAGTACCCACAGAAAAACAGAACGAGGTTAATATGAATAAGATTTCAATGAATAGAAAATTAGTTAGACATAACATATAGTAAGGAGCGTGTGGGGTGAAGGATGGGTGAAGTTTGACTATCTCCTGGACCGTGGGAGTGTGAGAGGGATTCTAATTTTTGGGATGAGTGGAAACTAGAATATTTGGAGATTAACATTGGGGAATTTATGATTGGTGCTAGGTTTAAGAACATTGGGTATGAGGTGGAATGGGGTTTTGGGGGGGATGTACTGTCCAGTAGGAGAGGGGTCTTAGGTTGCTTTCTGGGAGGAATCAGGGCCATGCTTGGAGAGGTAGGACATTCCTTGGGTGTTAAGAGGGGATTTTAACACTGTTACAAGCCCGGAAGATGTGTTCGGTTGTAGGGTGATTTTCAGGGCTATGGAGGAGTTCTAGAAGTTTATCGATAACCATTTTCTTATTGATTTACCTTTGACAGGTGCAAATTTCATATGGTTTAGGTCGGAGGAGTCAATTTTTAAATCTCGACCAGACAGATTCCTTGTGTCTACTTCTTGGGAGGAGTTGGCACCAAATGTGATCCAATTCCCTCTCTCACATTTGACGGCTGATCATTTTGAATAGTGGTAGGAGTAGAAGAATGAGATCTCCTTTCAAATGAAATTTTTCATGTTGCACTAAATTACTTACGGATGTATACACGCGGTCCAAATTTGAGAATATGTGGCTGCAAGCGACAGGTTTTGGAGATAAGTAGCTGGGTGGTGAAGCAACCATGTTGTGGAGGGGAGACCATCTTTCAGACTTGCTAAAAAATTAAAGATGCTTAAGAAAGAAATAAGGATGTGATATAAGGAAGTGTTTAGGAGGGTAGAGGTGAAAATGAGGAAGATTATGAATGAGGTGAGGGAGTTAGAACGAATAGGGGTGGGAAGGCACTGAGATGGGAGGAAAAAGAGCAGAAAGAAGTTTTAGAAAGGGAGCTAGCTTTGCCTACTATTTATTTGGGCATGCTTTTAGGCAACAAGTACAAGGATATGAAGATATGGGATGGGATAAATGAGAAGACAGAAAAAATTAGCCATGTGGAAGTCTCAATACTTGTCACTAGGGGTAGACTCACTCTGATCAATGTTGTACTAGACTCACTCCCAACCTATGTTATGTCCTTGTTCCAAATACCTTCTGAAGTGGCCGAGAAGCTAGATAAACTGAAAAGAGACTTCTTAGGACTTGGCAACAAGGAAGATAAGGGTATACATTTAGTGAAGTGGAAGATTGCTCAGCTCAACAAGAACCCTTGAGGCCTTGGCGTCAGGAATCTGTTGCTGCACAATAAATGTTTGTTGATGAAATGGCAATTGAGGTACTCTAGAGAAGAGCATACACTGTGGAAGGAGGTCATATATAACAAATACAGGCAGACTAAGTCCATGGATCACCAATCCTGTCACTAGTACCTTTTGCAATTTGGAGGCCAATAAGGAGTCTGTGAACCAGATTGTCAGAGAACACTGTTCAGAAGGTGAGCAATAGGCAAAGAATCTTGTTCTGGAAAGATTAACGGAGTTGTCAGATGGCACTAATGAACTCTTTCCCTGATTTATTTTCCTTTTGCACTGATCCTGAGATTACAGTGGCTGAAAGTTGGTCCACTAATGGATGGGAAATTCAATTCAAGAGACATTTGAATGATTGAGAAGTGGATAGGTTGGCCCAACTATTGCAAGAAGTAAGCAGCTTCAAAGCAACCTCAGCAATCCCGGATACTATCAACTGGAAGCATGCTACTGATGGGAGTGAACAGATTATATCATAGAGAGGAGCGAGAGCAACAAGGAGGAAGAGCAGGTCCATGGAAACAGATTTGGAGAGGCTGGCACAAACTAAAGTAAAATGCTTCTCATGGTTGGTGGCTAGGAAGGCATGTCTCACACAAGAAAAACTGAAAAGAAGAGGGTTTCAAATAGTATCCAGGTGTTTTCTGTGCAATGAGGCAGATGAGACTAATAAACATCTGTTTCTGAATTTCAGAATAACCTACCAAATCTGGTCACTATTCCTGAGCCTAACTGGAACAAATTGGTCAATGCCAAAACATACTGCTGACCTTTGAGTTGCTGGAATAGGAGAGGTGGTAGTAAAAGTCAAGAAAAATGGTGGAAGGTAATTCTAGCATGCATCTGGTGCCAGTGTGGACCGAGAGGAAAGGGAGATGTTTCGAGGATAGGTCTAATTCTATTCACAAATCAAATGGAAATCGTATCCTCATTTTTTGGTGTAAAGAAGAATGTATAGATGATGTTGAATAGATAGTAGATCTCTTAGGCTATTTGTAAATCTTTTTTTTCTAATCTTTTTTTCTTTGTAAATTCTCTTTTGGGTGGCCAGCACCTCTTAATGCTGAAGAATACAACATTACCAGTTTCACAATTAAAAAAGAAAAAAGAAAAAAGGAAAAAAAAAAGAGGGAGCTAGCTTCTTTGGTTTGGCTCAAGAGACTAGTTGGAGTCAAAAATCGAGGGCAGTGTGGTTGGAAGAGGGTGATTCTAACACAAAATGCTTTCACAAGGTAGCAACAGCAAATAGGAGGAGGAATTTGATAGAGTCTGTGGAGGTTTGGGGACATATATCAGAGAGAGGTGGAAGTGGAGGGAGCAATTGTTCAGTTCTATGAACAATTGTTCAAAGAGGAAGCAGGGTGGAGGCCAAATATAGTGGGGTTGGATTTCAATCAGATTGGAGGAGAAAATGGTGAATGGTTAGAGTGGGATATGAGGAGGAGGAGATGCATATGGCAGTAGAGTGTTGTGCGGGTGACAATGCTCCAGGTCCAGATGGGTTCACTTTGGCTTTCTTTCAGCACTGTTGGAGCACAGTCAAGCATGAAGTTTTGAGCACTATTGATGAATTCCAAGAGGATGAATTTGAAAGGAGCTTAAATGGTTTTTCATTGTCATTATTCCTAAGAAGGAAGGCGTTACTAGCATCGGGGACTACAGACTTATTAGTCTAGTGGGAAGCATCTGCAAAATCATTTCTAATTGACTTAAGAGAGTTCAAGATGAGACCGTTTCTTTTTCACAAAATGCCTTTGTCAAAGGAAGATAAATTCTAGATGCAATTTTGGTGGCTAATAAAGTGGTAGATTTGATGAAGAAGTAAGGTGAGTCAGGTGTTTTGTGCAAGTCGGATCTTAAGAAGGCTTTTGTTCATGTAAATTGGAAGTTCCTGGATTTCATTTTGTTGAAGATGGGCTTTGGAGAGAAATGGCAAAAGTGGGTCAGCTTTTGCATTTCCTCATTGAGATAATCGATTTTGCTGAATGGCAGCCCGTGTGGTTTCTTTGGTAGCACGAGGGGATTGAGGCAGAAAAATCCTTTTATCACCTATGCTTTTTATCTTGGTGATGGAAGCTTTGAGCAAAATGATGGATGGAGGACATATCAAGTGGTTCAACGTCATGGTTAGTGGTGTGGGTACCATGGCGGTTACTCATATCTTATTTGCAGATGATACTTTGGTGTTCTGTAATGCAGATGGAATTAGTTGAACTTCCTTGGGCAAGTTGTAACTTGGTTCCAGGTCGTGTCGGGGCTTAAAATTAACTTCAAAAGATGTGAGGTAATACATGTTGGTGCAGTGGATTACATTGATATGTTTGCCCAAATTTTGCAATGCAAGGTAGGGGCTCTACCTACTACCTACCTTGGATTACCTCTAGGTGCATTGAATAAGGACCTTGGTGTTTGGTATCCGGTCATTCAGAGGATAGAGATAAGGTTAGCAGGTTGGCAGAAAAGGTACTTCTCAAAAGGAGGTAAGGAAGTTCTTATTAAGAGGATTTTATCGAGTATCCTTACATATTCATATCTATCTTCAATGCACCTATTGTTGTGATAGATAAGTTGGAAAATTTGCAAGAAATTTCCTATGTGATGTGTTCACTCCGTTCGATGGGAGACTATGACATCTCCTAAATAGTGGGGAGAACTCGAAGTTAAGGACTTGAAGGTCTTTAACATAGCACCTTTGGATAAATGGTAGTGGAGAATTGGGTGGAGAGTGAAGTTTTATGGAGAGGGATAATTGTGATAAATATGGTGAAATGGAAGGAGGTGGAGAACACATGTGATCAGTATGCCTTTCGAATATGGTGTGTGGATGAATACAATGAAGTGGTGGGATGAATTTAATGATAACATTACTTTTAAGGTTGGGGATGGGAGTAGAGTTGCTTTAAGGGGCAAAACTGGTGTTAGGTTTGGTTCTCAAAGAGGAATTGCCGGTATCATATAGAGTTTCTTCCCAAAGGGAATTGCCTATTCAGAAAGTTAGGGGACACAAGGAGATGCGATTTTCTAGGACTTAAGGTTTAGGAGAGATTTCCATGATCAGGAGGTGACCGAGTTTCAAAGATTGCAAGATTTACTTCAAAAGGAATATGAGCCGGTTGACAAACCCGATGCTTTAAGTTGGGAGTTGAGAAATAACAATTTGTTCTCAGTTAAGTCCTTCTATGGAAAGAGGACAGAGGTTAGCTTTCCACATATCTCGGTTTGGATTCCTAAGATGTCAAGGAAGATGTTTTTTTTCGCGTGGTAAGCTACTAGAAAGGTGATTTTGACGGCGGCGAATCTTAGAAAACGAAAGGTTGTCTGCTTGAGCTGGTGTTTACTTTGTAAGGAGGTGGATGAGGACGTGAACCATATTTCATTACATTGCAAATTAGCTACGAGGTTATGGGAGAATATCTTTAGATGGTTTGGAGTCTTTTAGGTAATATCAAGATCCGTAAAGGAGTTGATGTTCAGCTGGAAGAATGGAGCAGGAGAAGACGGCACAAGGCTTGTAATGTTACTCCTCTTGCTTTAATAGGATCTTTTGGAAAGAGAGAAATAAGAAAGCTTTTGAAGGGGCGAAGATGAGTTTTGCTCAACAAAGGAATAGTCTCCGATCCCTTATTTTCTTTTGGTGCACCCATGTAGTTACCATTTGTATAGAGAATTGGTTGTCTTTTGGAGAGAACCATATTTTGTAGGTTTCTCCTCTTTTGGTATAGCACTTGTATATGGCCAAGTTGGCCTTGTTATTATTACTGAAAACTTTTACTAGATTAAAAAAAATGACATTCTAAATTGAAGAGTGTTTTCGTGTTCTCTGTGAAGTGCAAGACTATAGGCCTTTTTCATGCTAATAACTTGACCAATTTTCAGCAAAAGTCAGAAATATCCATGTATGTCATTTATTCTAACTAGCCTCAAACACCTAGTCTTTATATATATATATATGTGTGTGTGTGTGTGAAGAATATTGGTTACATATACAAGCCACAAAATCAATAATAATTTCCATGAGAAAATATGATAAGCAAAGAAATATATTGAAGACTCAATGATGTGATGAATACAAAGCCAGAGCAGCCTCTGGACAAAAGGAGCGATGACATTGGAACAGTAGCCGAAAGATATGTGATGCCATTGAAGCAACAGAAAGAGCAACGGTATGGAAGTGGTCATCCAAAAGTATGGATGAAGAAGAAACTTTCTAGGCGATGCAAGAAAATAAAATTATCACTTTTATTTGGGTGTCCTCCCATGAATCAATAAATATTGATCAGGAAAGAGACTCAGTTGAACAGAGAAAAGACGCAGAGAGGATATGTAAAATAGCTGGAAGAAACACTTATGCTTAAAAGCTCTCAAATACCGCCTCAATAGTAGGGAAGATATTTGATATTCAGCCATTTGATTCATGTAGAGTAGTTCACATCCTTGATATCAAAAATTTAAAAGGTTAAGAAAAAATAAGAAAGAAGAAAACCTGTTGCACCAATGCCACCGTGGGAGCAAGAAACACGCAAATGCTCTTCTGGGGTTTCCTTATTAGCTGCCCCATCTCATAGATAAGCAAAACAGCAATATGGGTTTTCCCACAGCCCGTTCCCAGATATACAACAACATTCTCCTCTAATGCTTTTTTACAAAGATCCATCTGGTACCTGATTAAGAAATAAAATCAGTAAAATCGTACTGTAAAATCATCAAAGCCACCTACTTTGTTGTTTTTGCCATACTTAAACATCACTATTCAGCCAAATAATGTAGTTAAATTCTGAAATTGTTTGATAATTACAAAGAGTTTCAGGTGTTTGAAAGTTCAAAGATTTTATTATAACACCACCTTAGCTAAAATAATTCTTTTCTCTTAATGAAAAGGTAGAGATTTATTAACAAGTACTGAGAAGGTACTAGGAGAGTACAACAGGAACGAGTTCTTCCTTCTAAATATTGAAGCAATACAGCAGATGAAATAGTAAAGCAAAATCAGTTACAACATTTTTCTTTGACCACAAATAGAAACTATTAAAGCACCTAGACTTTACATGAGAAATGTGTTCCTTTTTTCTCTAACCAGGTGTTCCAGAAAGTACAACTAGACACTGCCGTCCCAGTAGAATCTGCTTCCAAAAGAATATATCACCTATTTTACAAGCCAGGTAGAAGCCTGATATTTCCCGTAAGATTTGACCACGTGTTGCACGCACGATGGCCTTTGGTGATTCTCCGGCGACGTTATTTCTTCTAATGGGACTCGCCACTTCATTCCAAGCAAGCCTATCTAGTTTCCGCTGCAATCCAGCCACCGGAACCCAAGTTTAAGATGTAGAATTCATTATTCCGCTCTTCAGCTTCCTGGTGAAATTATTCAGTTTCCAGGTCATATTCCTAACCTTTTCTGGTATGTGGTATCACTGGTAACAAGTTTATTGTCATAATATGAGGTTATTTAATCAGTTTTCTCATAGTTTGAGTTGAAATTACATTGATTTATCAAAATGTGGCTCGGTCCAGACATGTTTGGTTTTGAAGCAATGGGATCCAGAAATTCAAATCAAGTTACCACCATAAAACCTGTGAAGTAGTTCAAACTATTTTCTTCTTTCCAATTATAATGCAAAGGTCCAGGTGTTCAAGATCATTTAATTAAACAAGTTGAAGATATTGATGAAAAGATTCAAGAAGAATGGGAAAAGATTGGTGCTCAATTAGAGATGGCAAATGGGGCGGGGTGGGGGGCGGCATGACAAGCCTTGACCCGCTAAGATTTTGACCTGACCCGCGTTGTCCTATTTAGTGAAAAAAAGGAGCAATCCGGTGCATTAAGTTGTCGCTATGTGCGGGGTACGAGAAAAGGCCAGACCACAAATTGAAAATTTGCCCTACCCAGCCCTGTTAAGCCCTGCCCAGTTAAGTCCTTTTTTCATTTTTTTTTTCTCTTAATTATTCATTTTGTAATATTTTGTTCAATTCCTAAAGTGATTAAGTTAGTGTTGATGATCTGCAAAAGAAAACTCACATGCTACATTAAATGGGAATTGACAATAAGCTCAGGGAGAAACTTCCACCACAGTCTATCTGGGTCTGTTTATCCAAAACTTTTAACTGCTCAATAACGCTGAAAAAAATCAGCCAGCCTTTGAATTTCCCAATCATTGAGCTGTTTTCTAAATAAAAAGTTCCATCCTTGAGGAGACCAGTTTCCTGCGATAAGACTACTGCTGTTGTAATACCAATGCTTGAATATCAGGGAACAAATCTTCCGTTCTGCCTGCCTCATGCCATTGATCCTTCCAAAAGTCGGTTTTTTCCCCATTGCCTATTCTAATCTTGCAGTTGCTTTAAAGTTTGTCCACAAGGTTCTGAGGGCTTTCCATAAACTCACCCCATAAGGAGTGTTTACTTCTTTAGTCATCCAATAGTCTTCTTTATCATATTTTGCACAAATGATCCTCTTCCAAAGAGAATGACTCTCTAGATTGAATTTCCATAGCCACTTCATTTTAAGTTCCATGCTTTGTGTCTTCAAATTCTTGATCCCCAGTCCCCTATACTTCTTCCCAGTGATCACACTCCTCCACTTGACCAGATGGTATCCCTTTCTGTCCTTGTTCCCCTGCTATAGGATTTTCCTCCTGATCCTGTCCAATCTGTGTATAACACCAGCTAGAATAGGGAATAAAGACATCATGTAGGTAGGGGGAGCATCCAGTACAGCATTTATGAGAGTTAGTCTTCCACCCCTTGACAAATACTGTATCTTCCATCTAGCCAGCTTCTTCTCACACTTTTCAATAGGGTTAGGCATTCGATTTTTTCAGTTCGATTTTTTCGGTTTTCGGTTATAGAGATGGAGCACTGAATAACGAACTGAATTAATTCAGTTTGGTTCTTTTTTTAAAAATTCGGTTCGGTTTATTTAATTCGGTTTTTCCGGTTTTGGGCTTGACTGATGGGCTTTTTTCTTCTTGTAAAATGGACTATTTTATGTTTTTTAATTCAAAATGGACTATTTTTAACTATTGTGAATCATGCTTTTATTAATATCAATTATAGATTTATAATAAAGATTAAAATTACACAAAATTTATAATATACACTGCTAATCTACTACTGGCCAGTGGTTACTGCCTACTCACAGCGTGCAATTAACCATTCTAAACTCCAACCAGTTTGCTCATTACACCTTTCAGCCTTTCTATCAAAACTTTAGAAATCAGTTTATAGACACTGCCAATTAAACTGATGGGTCTAAAGTCTCTAAGTTCTTTGGCACCTTTCTTCTTTGGGATGAGGGTTATGAAGGAGGCATTAAAGCTTCTTTAAACCTCCCCAGCTCATGAAAGTTGTGGAATGTCTTCATAACATCTTGCTTTACCACATCCCAACTTTTGAGGAAGAAGCCCATAATATAGCCCTCAGGACCTGGAACCTTATCTGCTGCACAAAGCTTGAGACACCTTCGCACCTCCTCTTCCTCAAAATTCCTTTGCAAGATTTCCTTATCCTCCTCTGTGATGGTTGGACAATCTGGGAATTGGTAGTGTGGTCTCCATCCTGCTGCTTCTGAATAAAGCTTCTTATAATATTCCACTATTATCCTCTCTGGATCTTCGGATAGCTCTCCCTGGACCATAAGCTGATCAATATTGTTGCATCTCTTATGAGCATTTGCCATCTTATGGAAGAACTTGGTGTTTCTGTCCCCTTCTTTCAGACAGTGTTATTGACCTCTGTCTCAATAGAGTTTCTTCATTTTTCAGGAGTTCCTCATACTCCAGTAATGCTGAAGACCTGCTTATTACCTCTTCTGCATTTAGGCTCCTTTGTTGTTGCACAGTGTCCAAATCAGCCATCTTTTTGAGAAGTGCCTTTCTTTTTACCCCTAGATTTCCTTGCTCTCCTCTACTCCACTCCTTGAGCTTGTGCTTTAGAGCTTTGAGTTTAGTTGCAAGGATAAAATCAGGGGTGCCCTGGACATTGAAGGAGTTCCACCATTCCTTTATTCTGTCACAAAAGCCTTCAGTGTTCATCCACCATTTTTCAAATTTAAAATAGTTCTTGTTGTCTCCATGCTCCTCCTTTTAAGGCTATTGGTGTATGGTCTGATCTAAGCCTTTGTAGTGGTATCTGTTTCAGGTTGTTAAAACCCTGGAAATGGAGGCATGGATGGTATAGGGAAGANTCACCCCGTATTCCTATTCCTGTGGGTTCGACAATCCGGTTCTTCAAAAGAGCCACTTTATTACTTGTACGACCCGTACACTTGCGGGCTCATCAGATACCATATCAATATCTTGAGGGTCATTGTAGAGGAGATCCGAGATCGAGCTATGGGATTGAGCATTACCATCCCATTCCTGAGTCTCGTGTTCAGGTTGTGCACAGAGGCAAGTATCAAGGTGCTTTGTGGTAAGGAGCATTTGATCAAAGGACAGGAAATCGCAAATATTAGCTTAATCCGGGATGAAATGAACCCAGTAAGCCAGGCACGACTTTCTACAGCAGTCCCAGTATCACAGATAGTTTGGGGCAAGAAGGTGAATGCCCCCACCTCACAAGAGCAGGGAGAGACACTGGCTACAGATGCCGGTCATTCAGAGGCAGCTCCTAGAACCTCTGCCACACCACTTATGGGCCTTCCGAGCCAGACTCTAGTCAGGTACATGCTAGTGCCTCAGGAATTTCTCTAGAAGCTAGCCAAGAGACTGACCGTAGCTGAGAAGAAGGTATAGTCTATGATGGACAACGTCAAGCCTTAGGTAAAGGCTGAGATTGAGTCAGTTGCACAGGTCCTACATGCTAGGCTAGATAGCTTTAGGAGCTAATTCATTGAGTGTATGGCCGAGCAAACTGACATGGGCATTCTTTGTGAGGAGTTGGGGGTTCTTCGGAGCCAAGTTGACGAGTTTTCATCACGACAGCCGGCAATTATAGAAGCCCCCACTCTTCTTGACCTCGACATTGGCATTGACGAGGAGCTTGATTTGGCGGCATATTGGGAGCCTACAGGAGTCGAGAGGGAAAAAGAGAAAAAGAGGATCTCTGAGGATGTTGGAGAAGAGACCCTAAAGAAGAAGAGAAAGAGAGAAAATAAAGAGCGCGAGCGAGCGATATGGGAGAGACAGTAGACTCATGAAGAGCATAGGTCGGAGCTACTTGAGAGAGCAAGAGGAGCGGGTAGCTCCACCACTTCCCATGTAGAGCTTTAGGGTGGCAAGGACCCTTTGGGCGAGCCACATTCAGCCCCATTGATTTTGGAGGTCGTAGAGGTGACCGCTACTACTGAGGGGGTAACCATTCCCCCTACTGATACCCCATTGAGTGCGGCGGCCAACACCAGCGCCACGATTACAGCAGAGGTACCACCTCCATATGATGACATGAGCGCTTAGTGCGCCCTAGTATGTTCCCTTCATTTTGCTTCATATTCTATGCTTTGGTAATAAAGCATGCTATTTAAAAAGGGAGCGGGTGTATTTGTAATTTTTGAGATTTTTTTAGATTCGTCCAAGGGTTTTTCTTGTCGAGTTTCTTTTCCTTCGGGTATGCTATCTAGTAGAACCAGCATGTTTAGAATTTTATTTTTGTGTTGTTGTTTAATTAGAAAGTAGTTTAGGAGTACTCAGCCAATAAATTGCACTAGTTTTGAAGTTGTGAAAAATTGACCTGTTTAAAAACTTTGATGGTTAGTTGTGTACTTGTTTATTGGAAAGCATGATTTTTGTGGATCTTTTTGTGTCATTTAGTGTATTAGCCTGAGTAGTTCTTGTTAACCATGTATAAACCAGACAGGTAGAATGCATGCAAGACATGTACCATGAGTGAGTGAGGTTTAATACCTAGTTAAATATTGTGTAGAGGATCTACAATTTACCC
>JACEIK010002230.1:19748-41933 GCA_018107945.1 Datura stramonium | reverse complement strand
GAGCATTGATAGAAGAGTTTTTGGACAAAATCAAGTGGAATCAGTGAGAGGCGCGATGCACCTGGGTGCAAACATTAGAAGAATTTCAGTGCATTAGGCTTGTGAGAAAGGTGCAGCGC
Source organism: Datura stramonium (assembly GCA_018107945.1). NCBI lineage: Eukaryota > Viridiplantae > Streptophyta > Magnoliopsida > Solanales > Solanaceae > Datura > Datura stramonium. The sequence continues at coordinate 41,814 of JACEIK010002230.1, read as the reverse complement.
GCCTAGGACAAAACTATAGCTAGAGGAAATTTTCATCAAGCAAGCGCGTTGATAGACGCAACGCTGTAATACCCTGGAAATTCAAAATATAATTCTTGGAATTAAATCAGGAAATCTGGAAAAGCTACAGAAAAGCTACAGGATGACCCACCTATTAACTCGTTAAGTGACCTCACGACTCGTTAGATGAGCCATGAGAAGGAGGTTTGAGATTTTTGAAAAGGGAGGTAGTGTACCAACAAGGGACTTCACGAGTCGCAGTAACTGACCACGACCCACTAGGTTACTCCTAGTCAGGCCTGAGTTAGGATTATAGCTTGTGACCAGTGTACTTGATGGGTGGGGGCAACGAGTCGTGGTTCCCAGTAACAACACGTTATGTCCCCCATGACCAGCCTTATTGAGTTTTTAGTTAGTGTACCTGATAGGAGTGACTACGAGTCGTGGTCAGCCACCACGACCCGTGAGATCACCCATTAGAGGCACCTGACAGTTTTTCCCAGCGAATTTCTATGGGCTATTTAGTAATTTTCTACTCTACCAAGCTTTAAACTACGTCGTTTTAACATCAGTTTCAGACGATCTAGTGGGGGTAACGGGCTCTTTTCCTCATTCCCCATTCAAACTTTCATGATGCAGAACGTAGAAATCCTCTCGGAGCAGTTGAGAGTAAGAGCTAGGGCAGATCTTTCCTCTTTGATTCTCAAGCGATTTCTCCAGGTTTGTTCGTCATGTATGTGGGAATTCAATAAGGGAATTGTCCTTCCCTTGTGTCCCCCAATTTCCTCCCATAATTCCCCTATCAGTTTAGCCTTGAGATTTCGAATAAGCAGAGAATTTAATATTGGTTTTCGTTAATTTAAATTGGGTTATTATCCATGTTTATTATTCATATTATTTACATCAATTTGTAGATAAATTGTTGTTGTTCTGGCCAAGATGATTTACAACCCTAAATTTTCGAGTATGGATTATTGCGTATTAAATTCCGTCTATTTTTGCGAAGTATATTGTTGGCTAATTTTCCTAGAAATTTCTATTGTAAATATTTGTTGAATAATTCTTCCACTAATGAGAATGATTTAGCCCTACTAGATGAGATTCCTTTAATTCTTGAAACTTCGCTATATTATGAAATTATCCGTGTTGTCGAATCGAATGAGCTCTCTATTAGCTGCTTAGTAGTCTAGTCAGTTAGAACACAAAACTTTCTCTTTCAGAACTATTCAGAAAGTGTCAACTAATCAATTTGACTACAGTCTTTTCCCGAGGTGCCAGTGGTGTCTCGCAGTTATCAGAACCAGACTCAGATTATAGTTATTTGGTCCATTAGGCAGTCATGACATTTTATATTTATAGCTCTGACCAGCCCCAGGACCCCAGTTCAGTTATAGTTTGTTCTTAGACGGTTACGACGCTTTCAGATAAGCAGCTCTGACCAATCTAAAACCCATTTTCAGACTCCGATACGATGAGATTCTCAGGGTACTTTCAGTTATATGTCGCTGACTAGTCTTGGACCCCAGTTTGGAGCTATCAGCCTAGTAGTTAAGTATAGGTTTCCAGTGGGAGTAGTACTTAGTACTGAAAGGGCCGGGGTTCCAGTGCACCCAGGTTCCCAAAACTACGTTGTCAGCGTAGGTTTCAATGTTACTTGGCCTTATTGGCCCCAGAATTTTGTGATCACCCAGTTCATGCCTTTATACCCTGGCAAGGTATATTGGTTCCTATTGGTGGGGTGTATACATCGAACTCCACGTCTAGCTCACGTGGTTATATATCAGTTACAGATTCTCCCACTAGTCAGTCTAGTCCAGTTTCAGAATAAGAATCTCAGTCTAGTTTCAGATCTATCAGTTCAGTTCAATTTAGTGCAGTATTTTAGATTCAGTATTACAGATTTAGGGAATGTCTTTGACCACTAGACAGGGTCATTTTGACCATCTCAGATACTTCAGATAATTAGTTGGTCATTGAATGTCTTTCTAGTTCAACCATTTANATTAGTATATTCCTCTCACATACTCAGTACATTTAAAGTACTAACACATATTTCTATGTTGTATCATTTCATGACACAGCTATAGGTTCCCAGACTTAGCATCGTTAGCCGTTGCGATCCAGATCCTCTTCCGCTGCAGCCGAAGTGTGAGTCCTCTTCATTCGAGGACCTTGTTTTATTTTCTTTCAGTTGAGTTATTGTTTTAGTTAGACTTATTGTTAGCTGGGGGCTTGTCCCAGCAACTCCTCAGTAGATGGCTTTCAAACTAGACTTGAATTTCATAGTTATTTTTTTTATATATTTTAAATTCTCTATTTTTAGTCTTTACATTTTCTTAAAATGCTTTGATGTGATTTTTTAAAATTTCCGTTGTGCCTGAATACTTAGAGTACTAGTGGATGATAGGCCAAGAGTTGACTTGAGGTCATTTGTGGCTTCCAGTACCGTGTTTCATCCAGGGTGTAGGCTCGGGGTGTGACAAACTTGGTATTAGAGCCAGGTTTAAAGTATCCTCGGAAACACTGAAAGCCGCATCGAGTAGATTCCTTTTCATGGGTGTGAAGCGCGCCACACTTATGAAGAGGAGGCTACGAGATGTTATTAGGAAAACTCTCTTTTGTTCATACTCGTTATCGTGCGTTAAAGTTCAATTCCAAAAATGTCCTTCTAATTCGTGCTCTTTTTCATTTCAGTGAACCATGCCTACCAGATGCGGTAATGGAAGAAGGGTCGATAATGCCAATAGACCTGCCCCACCAGCCCCGGCAGCTCCTCAAATTGACTCGGTTTCTATCGCAGAGTTTAGAGCGGCCATACAGTTACTGGCCCACACCGTGACCAATCAGGTGAATCAGTAGGTCGTGCCAGTGAACACGAATGGGTCTACAACAGCTATGAGGGTGCGGTACTTCATCCGCATGAACCCTCCATCTTTTCAGGGATCTAAAATAGGGGAGGACCCCCAAGAGTTTGTAGATGAGGTCAGGAAGATTACCCATATTATGAGTGTCAGCTCCTCCGAGAGTGCTGACCTGGTTGCTTACCAGCTTAAAAGGGTAGCCAAGGTTTGGTATGAGCAGTGGAAGGAGGGGCAGCCAGCGGTAGCAGGATCAATGGAGTGGGAAGAATTTCACACAACTTTCTTGGACAGATTTTTTCCTCGGGAGCTGAGGAACGAAAAGATGGCGGAGTTTATCAACTTGAGACAGGGCAACAAAACTATGGAAGAGTATGCTCTAGATTTTACTAGGCTGTCTAAGTACGCTCCTGAGATGGTAGCCGAGCCAAGGGCTCGCATGTTGAAGTTTGTGAACGGGGTGTCAAATCTGGTCCTCAAGGAGTGCAAGACAGCAATGTTGATTAAAGATATGGACCTCTCTAGGTTGATTATTTATGCCCAGCAGATTGAGGCTGAAAAGCTGAAGGATATGGAGAGAAAGAACAAATGAGAAAGGACTAGCCAGTCAAATTTTAGTCATCAGAGGTCTAGCAGTAGTAGCCGCCCACCGCAGCAGCAACAGCAACAGCAGCAGAGAACCCCAGCACCTAGTTCAGCCAGCGCTCCAACCTTTCGGTTCCGCCAGGATCGGCGGAGTAGGTCATCTAGCACTGAATCTCAAGCCCACATTACTGGAAACAAGTATCCAGCTTGTCCCAAGTATGGTAGGAACCACCTAGGCGAGTTCCTTCAAGGTCGAGAGGGTTGTTTTGGTTGTGGAAAACTTGGACATAGGCTCACGGAGTGCCCATCAGCCAAGAAAGGGAGACCACAATCCACTGCATCATCAGGTCCAGTAGGCTGATTAGCTCAGCAGGCCAACACATAAGGTACAGATGGCGGTCAACGCCAAAATCGCTTCTATGCTCTATCTTCCCATCAGGATCAGGAAAGTTTACCCAACGTAGTTACTAGTATGTTATGTCTCTTCCATCTAGACGTGTATGCCCTCTTAGATACAGGAGCCACTCTTTCGTTTGTGATTCCCTATACAACAGTCCAATTCAACATCAGTCTAGAGGTCTCTCAGAACCATTCTCACTCTCCACCCAAGTTAGCGAGTCAGTTAGAGTCAGTCGGGTGTATAGGAACTGCCTAGTCTCAGTCCTGAGTAAAGTTATTCTAGATGATCTTGTAGAGTTCGATATGGTCGACTTTGACCTTATTTTCGACATGGATTGGTTACACTCCTGCTATGCCTAAGTCGATTGCATAACTAGAGTTGTCAAGATTTAGTTTCCCAACGAGCCAGTGTTAGAATGGACGGGCAATGGTTCAGCGCCTAAGGGTAGGTTTATTTCCTAATGGACGGGCAATAGTTCAGCGCCTAAGGATAGGTTTATTTCCTACCTTAAGGCCCAGAAACTCATTTCCAAAGTATGTCTATATCATCTAGTTTGGGTCAAGGATTCCAACTTTGAGACTCCAGCCATACAATCAGTTCCAGTTGTATGTGAGTTCCCAGATGTATTTCCTGAAGATCTTCCCGAATTTCCCTATGAACGGGAGATAGACTTCGGAATAGATCTCCTCCCAGACACTCATCGTATCTTCATCCCTCCTTACAGAATGGCTCCAGCTGAGCTTAAGGAGCTGGAGGAGCAGTTAAAGGATCTTCTTGATAAGGGTTTTATCAGACCAAGTATCTCCCCTAGGGTTCTCAAGTGTTATTCGTGCGTAAGAAATATGGTACCCTCAGAATGTGCATAGATTACTGTCAGCTGAACAAGGTCACAGTTAAGAACAAGTACCCTCTACCCAAAATTAACGATCTATTTTACCAACTTCAGGGAGCCAATTGTTTCTTTAAGATCTATCTCAGGTAAGGATACCATCAGTTAAGGGTTAGAGAGTGTGGCATACAGAAAACAACATTCAAAACTCGATATGGTCACTACGAGTTTATGGTGATGTCCTTTGGGTTAACGAACGCCCCTACAACCTTCATGGATTTGATGAACACGGCTTTCAAGCAGTACCTGGATATGTTCGTCATTGTATTTATCGACGACATTCTGGTGTACTCCAGAAATGAAGAAGAGCATACCCATCACCTAAGATTAGCATTAAAGACCCTAAAAAATCGCCAGTTATTCGCTAAGTTCAGCAAGTATGAATTCTAGTTGAAATCTGTGACTTTCTTGGGTCATGTGGTCTCAGGTGAGGGGATACAAGTAGATCCTCACAAAATAGCGGCGGTGAAGGATCGGTCCAGACCTACCTCTCCTACCGAAATCAGGAGTTTCCTAGGCTTATAGGCTATTATCAACGGTTTTTGGAAGGTTTCTCCTCCATAGCATCCCCTCTAACCAAGTTAACCCCAAAGAAAGTGAAATTTCAATGGTCGGATGAGTGTGAGAAGAGTTTTCAGGAGTTAAAGACTCGACTCACTACCACTCTTGTTTTAACCCTGCCAGAAGGAACAGATGGGTTTGTTGTATATTGTGATGCCTCCAGAGTTGGACTTGGTTGTGTTTTGATGCAGCAGGGCAAAGTGATAGCCTATGACTCCAGAAAGCTCAAAGTCCATGAGAAGAACTATCCGAATCATGACTTGGAGTTAGCAGCGGTGGTATTTACGTTAAAAATATGGAGACACTACTTGTACAAGGATCACATGGATGTGTTCACAGATCAAAAGAGCCTTCAATGTGTGTTCAGCCAGAAGGACCTAAACCTGCGTTAGAGACGGTGGTTAGAGCTGCTAAAGGATTATGACATGAGTGTGTTGTATCACTCGGGTAAGGCCAATGTGGTGGCTGATGCCCTAAGCAGACGGTCTATGGGAAGTGTGGCTCACATTGAGGGAGACAAGAGGGAGTTAGTGAAAGAAGTTCACAGGCTAGCCCGGTTAGGGGTGTAGTTGGTGGATTCAGCTGAAGGTGGCGTGGTAATGCAAAGCAGGTCAGATTCATTCTTGGTACTTGAAGTCAAATCCAGACAGGATGAGGATCCCATTTTATTTAAGCTTAAGGGAGCAGTCCTCATAAAAGAAATAGAAGCTTTCTCCCAAGGGGGATATGGGGTGCTCCGTTACCAGGGAAGGTTGTGTGTACCGGATGTTGGTAAGTTGAGGCAGCAGATACTGGCTGAGGCACACAGCTCGAGATATTCTATTCACCTTAACTAAAATGTACCGCGACAAGAAGGATATTTACTGGTGAAACGACATGAAAAGAGATATCACTGAGTTTGTAGCACAGTGGCCGAACTGCCAGCAGGTCAAGGTAGAACAGCAACGACCAGGAGGCATGACCCAAGATATCATTATACCTACGTGGAAGTGGGAAGAAGTGAATATGGATTTTATTACGGGTCTACCTTGGACTCGCCAACAACATGACTCAATTTGGGTGGTAGTAGATCGGATGACTAAGTCAGCTCATTTCCTCCCCGTTAAAACCACATACTCAGCTGAGGACTATGCCAAACTTTACATCCAAGAATTAGTCAGACTCCATTGGGTTCCCTTGGCGATCATTTCAGACATAGGAACACAGTTCACCTCAAACTTCTGGAAGTCCTTTCAGAAGGGACTAGGCACTCAGGTCAAGATCAGCACTTCTTTTCACCCGCAGACCGATCGGCAAGCGAAGCAGACCATTCAGGCCCTAGAAGATATGCTAAGAGCGTGTGCAATTGATTTTAAGGGTAATGGGGATGACCATTTTCCTCTTATCGAGTTTGCATAAAACATCATTTACCACTCTAGCATCCAGATGGACCCATTTGAAGCATTTTATGGTAGAAGGTGTAGATCTCCTGTAGGGTGGTTTGAAGTTGGTGAAGCTACCTTGATAGGGCCAAACTCGGTTCACGAGGCAATGTAGAAAGTTCAGCTTATTTGAGAAAGGTTGAAAACAGCTCAGAGCCGCAAGAAATCTTATGCCGATGTGCGGAGAAGAGAGTTGGAGTTTGCAGTTGATGACTGGGTATACCTGAAAATTTCGCCCATGAAAGGGGTGATGAGGTTTGGAAAGAAGGGGAAGCTCCGTCTGAGGTATGTGGGACCTTATAGAATTTTGAGGCATATCGGCAATGTAGCCTATGAGCTAGAGTTACCTTCAGAACTAGCAGTTGTACATCCAGTTCTCCATGTGTCACTTCTGAAGAAGTGCATTTGAGATCCAACCTCAGTTGTGCCATTGGACAGAGTGGGAATAAAGGATAGTCTCTCATATGAGGAGGCACCAGTACAGATCCTTGACCATCAAGTTCATAAGTTGAGGAATAAGGAAATAGCTTCAGTCAAGGTCTTATGGCAAAATCAACAGGTTGAGGGAGATACGTGGGACGCCGAAGCGGATATGATGGCCAAATACTTGCACTTGTTCTCTACCGACTCTGTTGTAGCTTGAATGTTAATTTTGCCTTAGGACCTAATCTAGTTGTTGAATTAAATTCATGTGTATAAGTTTCTTTTTAAGAATTTGGATGTATGTATGAAAAGAGAATTTAGTTCAGTTATGTATTTTGAAACGGAGGTAGTTGTTCCATCAGTTTTGGAGTTAAATGAATAGTATCTGGATTTTCCAATAAGCAGAGAATTTCACATTGGCTTTCGTTAATTTCAATTGGGTTATTATCCATGTTTATTATTCATATGATTTCCATCAATTTATAGATAAATTGTTGTTGTTTTAGCAAAGATGATTTACAGTCCTAAATTTTCGAGTATGGATTATTGCATATTAAATTCCGTCTATTTTTGCGAAGTATATTATGGCTGATTTTCCTAGAAATTTCTGTTGTAAGTATTTGTTGAGTAATTATTCCACTAATGAGAATGATTTAGCCCTACTAGATGAGATTCCTTTAATTCTTGAAACTTTGCTATATTATGAAATTGTTCGTGTTGTCGGAATGAATGATCTCTCTATTAGCTGCTTAGTAGTCTAGTTAGTTAGAACATAGAACTTTCTCTTTTAGAACTAATCAGAAAGTGTAAACTGATCAGTTTCACTATAGTCTTTTCCTGAGGTGTCAGTGGTGCCTCTCAGTTATCAGAACCAGACTCAAATTATAGTTATTTTGTCCATTAGGAGGTCATGAAATTTTAGATTTATAGCTCTGACCAGCCCCAGGACACCAGTTCGGTTACAGTTTGTTCTTAGATGGTTACGACGCTTCCAGATAAGCAGCTCTGACCAGTCTAGAACCCAGTTTCATACTCCGGTCCGGTTAGACTCTCAGGGTACTTTCAGTTATATCTCACTGACTAGTCTTGGACCCCAGTTTCGAGCTATCAACCTAGTAGTTAAGTATAGGTTTCCAGTGTGAGTAAGACTTAGCACCGAGAGATCCGAGGTTCCAGCGCACCCATGTTCCCAGAACAACGTTGCTAACGTAGCTTTCAGTATTACTGGGCCTGATTGGCCCCAAACTTTTGTGATCACCCAATTCATGCCTTTATACCCTGGCAAGGTATATTGGGTCCTACCGGTAGCGTGTATACATTGGACTCCACATCTAGCTCACGTGGTTATATATCGGTTACAGACTCTCCTACTAGTCAGTCTAGTCCAGTTTCACAATAAGAATCTCAGTCCAGTTTTAGATCTATCAGTTCAGTTCAGTTTGGTGCAGTATTTTAGATTCAGTATTATAGATTTAGGGCATGTCTTTGACCACTAGACAGGGTCATTTTGACCATCTTAGATACTTTAGATTATTTCAGTTCAGATAATTAGTTGGTCATTGAATGTCTTTCCAGTTCAGTCATTTACATCTATTAGTATATACCTCTCACATACTCAGTACATTCAAAGTACTGACGCATATTTCTATACTGTATCGTTTCATGATACGATTGCAGGTTTCCAGACTCAGCATCGTTAGCCATTGTGGTCCAGATCCTCTTCCACTACAACCGAAGTGTGAGTCCTCATCATTCGGGTGCCTTGTTTTATTTTCTTTCAGTTGAGTTATTGTCTTAGTTAGACTTAGAGATAGTTGGGGGCTTGTCCCAGCAAATACTCAGTAGATGGCTTTCAAACAAGACTTGAATTTCAGAGTTATATTGTTTATATATTCTAAATTCTCTATTTCCAGTCTTTACATTTTCTTAAAATGCTTTGATGTGATTATTTTGAATTTCCGCTGTGCATGATTACTCAGAATACTAGTGGATAATAGACCAGGGGTTGACTTGAGGTAACTTGTGGCTTCAAGTAACGTGTTTCATCCAGGGTGTAGGCTCGGGGTGTGACAGACGCGTCTAGGCCTTCCCATACCAAATTTTCTTAAGTTTAAAAAGCCGAACATACATAGGGTAGAGGGGTAATTTTCCTACCACTATATATATCTTCTTAAGACATCTTTGAGCGTGTTTATCACTTTAGAAAAGGGCAAAGAGACAAGAGCTTTCATTACTTAAGTTTCTTTTCTTGTACTTGTGTCTAAATCAATACCTTGTATGAGTATGATGAATTTCTTGATTTTGTGTTTGAACATGTATGGCTAAAGCCTTGTTCTAGTGTTTTTGCTAAGATATAAAGGTTGATGTTTGAGAATTCATTCATGCTAAATTACATTTCTCCATTGTAAAATTATTTATTTCTTCTTGTTTTTCTCATTGTTCATTAGATTGAACACCTTGCAGATGATATTTATGACTCGTTGATTGAACTTGAAAAGAGAGAATCATGAGGCTGAAAAGAAGAAATTGAGTAGGTTTGTGAACGTTATTGAAAAAGGAAATCTATTAGTTGTTGAGTATAGAAATATACCCTGTAATCCTTCTTAGTTGATTTAGTTAACAACTCATAAACGTCTTATTATTATCCCGTGTCCATATAAATATAGGCATTAGGGATAGTAAGGCAGTTCTTGAATTATCAAAAAGATATTCAGGAAATGTATTCTTAACCTGCAACTAATAAGCTTGGAAAGCAAATTTAGTATAGTGACTTCGATAACTCAATTGGATGGTGAACTAGCCGAGACTCTAGACTTTAATTTTCATTTGAACAAAAATCACTTTGAATCTCTTGTTTTCTACTTTTACTTTGCTATTTGAAATTACTAGATTAGCAACATTTCTTGAAAACTAAGTTGTTTTATTTGAAGAGTGAAATAGGAATTCAAATTAGAATAACTAATTTGAAAAGTCTCTGTGGGAATGATATCTGAACTGATTGTCCTGTATAACTTGACGATTGTGGACGCTTACACGTACATTAGGATGCATCACACGTTTTTGGTGTTGTTGCCAGGGACTTGGAAATTGATTAATTATTTTTAGTTGGAATTGTTATTCCACTTTTCAGTATTTACATTATTGCTAATTTTTGTGTATTTCAGGTAATTTTTGTTCAGTGTATGTCAGTTACAAGAAGTCAAAGATGATTCTTGGCCTCTTTCGATCTCGAAATAGAGTGAACTTTCCACTAACTGACAGTAATGCCAGAGAACAATGAGTCAAATCATGTGAAAAACTAGGAATAGGTCCCTATTTTGAATTACACCAAGTCTAGCATGGAGAATGCTTCCAAGGCAATCATCAAACCTACGATTACTGAAAATGCTAAACTAAAAGAAGGGATAGTGCACTTGGTGCAAAACATATGCCAATATTAGGGTAAGCCTCACGAAGACCCATATAGGCAATTATGACATTTGTAGAGCTAAGTGAGAATTTCCATTACCAAAACACCTCTGACGAGTACGTGAAATTCACACTTTCTCTTTCTCACTGCCTTGGGAAGCTAAAGAGTGGCTGCAAAATGAACCAGCAAGGTCCATCACTACATTGGAGGCTCTCTCAAGCAAATTCATAAATAGATTCTTCTCTTCTAAAAGAACAAAGGAGTTAAGAGGAAATATCTTTGGATTCATTCAAAAGAATTAAGAAACTCTTCCTCAGGCATGGAGAGATACAAGGGCTATTTGTGGGATTTCCATCACATACAACCCAAGGATATAATAGGCCATTATTTCATAGAAGGATTGATTTCAGAGTCAAAGATACTGGTTGATGCTACAACACAGGGACATATATTGTCCAAGAGTTGTGATGAGATCGAAGCTTTATTAAGTATCATGTCTTTAGGAAGTCAGAACTGCCAATATTAAGGTAGGGGTTTTGCGGCATAAAAGATTCCTAGAATGTTAGAGGTTGATGATGTAGCCGCAATATGATCCAACATTAGTCAATTGGTGAATTCTATCAACATGCTAGTGAGTGTACCAAATGTAAGCCAGGTGTAGCAGGTTCAGCAGGTAGAAACTCCACAACTGCCTTCACATGAAGCTTATGGAGAGAATCATGTGTATTCAAGGTGTCCTCAAAATCTTAAATCTATTTATTTTGCGAGCCAGAAAGGTCGTAGAGAAGGCTACCAAGTCAATAATTTCAAGGTTATAAAAACATAAAAAATCCTCCGTGAGGTGGAAACCATAACTTTCAAATTCCCCCGAATAATTATTAGCATAATCATGGTTAGCAGTAAAGAAACTCATTAGAGGAGACTATGAAGCAGTGATGGATCAGCAGACACAAATTGTTAATAAGATGCAGAAATGCATTCATGAACATGAGCGTTAAATGGGCCAACTGGTAATGCTATAGACTACCAAGTCTTAGGGAGCACTATTGTTATGTTGAACCATACATGCAAGCACACGTGGTCGTACAAGCAATATAATAGCTCTTTCGAGCAGGATATCGAACCCACAGGAACTTGTGAATTAGTAAATTTTATATTTTAAATAATATTGATATTTCAGAAAAGTGCAGAAGTAAATAAAAAGATTTGGAGTTTTATAATTATAAATTAATTAAATTTAAAAGCAGTGAGATAATCAAAAGATGATGTAATCAATATTTAGGAATATTTCAGGGTTAAGTCATGAACTTCAATCTTGTATACCATTTCTTTTTCATCGGCTACATTTTCTATTTGGTTGATGGTTTACGGGATTTGTAGGATGACTATGATTTTTGGAATCTCTATCTTTTGGCTAAATTGACCTTGAAACTAAAATCATTGAGTGATGATGCATCAACTCAATCTAGGTATTATAAGACTCATCTCATTTTTAAACTAAATGAGGTATTCCTATCCTATACGCGAATCTAGTCTTTCATTTCTATTAAAGAGAAGAACTTATTCCTCATATTCTTCATTCTATCCTAATGATTCTCCTTGCAGTTTCACACAAGGATTACAAGTTTATCTTAGTGCTAGCAAAACATCAAAATATTAAAAACAAGAATAAAAAACAACCTATTATGATAGACAAACATAAAAGCGATGTCAAAGTATGCTATACAATCATTCTTATAACCTCAACCCTAGAATGAAGGATTTTATCCACTCATAGTCTAAATTATAATTACAAAATCAAAGTTATTCATAAATGAAATTGAAATTGTAGAAAAGGGAAGGGAAAAAAAACATGCAAATATTGTTGTACATTCTTGCTGTTCCTAGGACGTCAATAATCCTCCTTAAATATTTCTAATGTCCTATTTATGTAGGAGTTGGATAATGCAGCCGAATGACCACTCCAGCGTGCCACATTGCTAAACGTAGAGCTCAATGTAATGACCCTCCTAGTCATGTCCTTAGTGTTGTGTCTTTTTACTAGTTCGACCCTTCCCGTGGCTTCTATACTACTTTTGTGACTTGTGGGGATGCGTAGAATGGTTTCCAAAGTGTTCGGGCGAGTTTTGAAAAGGGTTCCTAGTTTTGGAGTTTTTAAAGTTGAAATGGTTGATTTCGGTCAACGTTATTAGTAAATGATCTCAGTTGAGAATCTTGTCAACTTTATAATCTTTGGAACATGGATTTTACGCTAGTGAGACCTAGGGTTTGGGTTTCAAAGCTTTAAAACTCATTTTGGGTCTTTGGGTAGTTGTTGTATGTGGTTTAACTGTTAATTTTGGTGTTCATCTTGTCAAGATGACCTCCTATTGTCATTCTGTCAATTCCATTATGTTCAGAATGCTATTTCCACTTGGAAATTTTTTAAGGTTTGTGCTGATGGCACTCCGAATGAATTATGGGGGTCCGTTTGAAGTTTGAGATGTGGCCAGTGATAATGCTCAAACTCACACTTCTTGACAAAGTATGAAGGAGTCATTGTCAATAAAGAACCCAACTAAGAGATTGGGGTGAAACCCACAGGGAATAGGGTAAGATCTAGACTAATGCCGGTAATTAAACTTATTGGTGAGCTATATCCAAATTGGGGGGGTTTCAAAGAAAACAATATTGAAACAAGATTAATATAAAGATTTTCAAACAACTAGGGTAAGTGTTTGTAATACCCCAAAATTTCCTAAGACTAGACTTGAGATTTGAAGTGTGATAAGCAGGAAAAGTTGGAAAAATTTACTTCAGTATGACTCATCGTATGAGTCATAGGTTGGTAGTACGAGTCGTAGGAAGACCCATGGTCCAGATCAGATAAGTTTTTTCCCAACCACGAGTCCCCACTACGAGCCATAATATATGAGTACGACCCATGGCCAGAAGTCGTAGCAGGTCTTTAGAGTTATCATGTGAATGATTGTACGGGTAATAATATGACTCATAGGATGGAGTTACGGGTTGTGGTACGAGTCATGAAAATATTCAGAGAGTTGGGGGAAAATGGATTAATTAGTCACTACAGGAAACCATAGGTTGGTGGTACGACTCATGGTACGATTCATAATATGATGGTGTCAATTGTTGGTTCAGTTGTGAGTTCATATATTATAATGCCTTGGACTTTCAGCCTAAGTTAGGAACCATTCTAGGTATGTGGATAGACCCACACCCAATAAATTAATGGAAACAAGGTGTTAATATTAATTCCAAAGTGTAAGAATTGCATTGGATGCAAATTAAGGTCATAAGGAATCTCTAGCACGAAGTTGAGTTGAGAGCCTTCTTGTCGATTGGGTTTTTCGTTTGGTTCGTATAAGGGTCAACTCCAAACGTTCATAGCTCCTATGTTACAAAATATTTTTGGGTGATTCAGCATATCACATTAAATCCCTTTGAGTCTTCTTTCCAATGTATCCGACCTTGCGCCAATCGGAGATCGGAGTAAAAAGTTATGAGCGATTTAGTGAAGCTGCAATAGGCATGGTATGACTCTCAGTACAAGTCATACAAGCAACCTACGACCCGTACTATTGGTCGTAGTAAATGTCAGTTATAGGTTTTATTTCGATAGTTTTGGGTATTTTAGTAAAGTCCTATTCTTCTAAGTCCTAAATGACGACGTTTTAAGCTTACTTAAGTTCAAATTAAAGGGATTAACCTAGCCTAAATCATCAGCCTCTCCAAAAAATCAATAGTTGGACTTTCTCTCATGAAAGGAGCTAGGATTCTTCTTCAACCTCTTAAAATCTTCTTGGACTCTTCAAGACAAGTCAAGGAATCATCAAACAAGGTATGAAGGTCCATGAGTGAGGGGTTTCTTCCATCTCCACGTCATTCTCAAGTCGTATTAATGATTCTCACTTCCCATGCACGAACCTTTGAAATTTTAGGATTTAGCTCTTATGGGTGAATTCTTTCATGTTCTTCCATGAAATCAGTTCCCTCATGATTAAATTTATGTTTCTATGATTATGAATACTTTTCCATTATAAAATCACTCATGAATCTGTGAATTTCAAGTTTCAAGTATGATTTTAAGAACTTCTAGGGTTTTAACCCAATTTCATGAAATTCTCTACGATATAGCTATGGGTCCAATTCCCTCATGTTCCAAAGTATGTTTTATGAACTATGGGTAGATTTTATAAAAACCAATTACTATTAATTTATAGTTCAACTTCTAATTCAATTATGCTCAATTATGTAAGCTTCATGAAAAGTCAATTTATGGTTCCATTATGATCTTGATCTTCTTAAGCCCCAAATTATGATTTATGATTTATTATTTATTATTTATGAAATGATTTCTAAAAAGTACTCATAATATATTTATGAATATCAACTATATACATGTTTTACAAGTATGTATGAACCTCATGATTTACGATTTTATGATTATGCCGACTCACGGGCCTTATTTCATGGCTAGTTAACCAATTTACAAGTATGTTTATGATTATCATTATTTAACTAGCCCATGAATCTCATGCATATCATACTATGAGCACTATATATGTTTTGGGAGTAGTATTTAACACCGAGTAGGTTCGGGGCATAGGTTCCACCCCGGATCTCATTACTACGTGCCACCGTAGGACATGTTGGGACCTCCCTTGCGACTGTCCCTGGCCCAAATGGTCCTTTTTCATGGTGATATCACGTTTTTCATGGTTCTACCCTTGGCAAGATACGAACGCCCTCCCGACTAGGGTTACAGGTCGGGCTCCATGTAGCTCGTATGGGGTATGTCAGTTATGAGAATCTCCCACTGTTCCTCATGATATATGCATGCTTATGATTACATATATTGGCTCAAGTTCTGTTCAATAAATCTTTTTCTCTTATGATTATGATTACAATAGAATTACAAATGTTTTGAAAACCTTGAGCCTTATGTTATCATATGCTATTTATGCTATGAGCATGTTGTACTACTCTTATGATCATTTATGATCTTTTATATATTTTAAATGTCCATTTTACTTACCTTTCATACTCGGTATATTCCACGTACTGACCGCATACTCTATGCTATGTCATTTTATGATACAGGCACCGACCTTCAGATCCAACATCGTCATTAGCTTATTACAGAGTTTCGCACCCAGCTTGTTAGTGAGTCCTCATTCTCCGAGGACCATTTGATTTAGACCTTGATATTTTCTTTTAGTTTCAGTTGGCGGGTTAGTTGGGAATGTTGTCCCATCAACCTATCTATTATGTTAGAGGCTTTCAAACCACATGTAATACCCCGTTATTATGTATTTATCCCATACCAATTATCATGCTATGTTATGTCATGTTAATTCTTCTGATATGTTCATATGCAGGTTTGACTCAATATTTAGTTTTACTAATTACNCTTCTGATATGTTCATATGTTAAGTATTCCGTTTTGTTGATATGAAGTTTGATGAATGTTCATTCCATGGGTCGACTTGGAGTCTCTCAGCGCTCCTTCTCCCATGTTGTGATTCGGGCCTATGTTCCGGTCGTGACAAACTTGGTATCACAGCAATAGGTTTGAGGTGTCCTAGGGTGTCTGAAAGACACATTAAGTAGAGTTTTTTTCATGGGTGTGAAGCGCGCCACACTTAAGACGAAGAGACTACGAGACATTTAGGAAACATTCCCTTCTTTCATGATCTATGTGGTGCGATGAAATATCTTTTATCCTTCTAAATCATGTATTTACACTTCAAAGAATAACACCAGTCAGTGGAATAAGAGGTGTTCTTGAGTCATTTCCCCCTGCAGGAGTTAAGAAATGCTAAGGCAAAAGAATTCTTGAACTTGAACTAAGGAACCAAAAGTGTGGGGGAGTATGGCTGGAGAAGTATGAAGCCTTCCGTGATAGCCTTAGAGGCAAATAGGAAGTCAACAGATAGTGATTTCTATCTAGCCTTAAAAAGGGGACCAATCCTCAAAATGATGACCTTTAAGTTAAGGGGGAGATTATGAGGTGAAGGACCAGGTCATGCCTTCAGTTTCAAGTGTGAAGGTCCAGGATTAGTAATTATGGGAGATCGATCCACTCTTATTCATGTGTCCTTCTTTACTTCATTCTATGTGATACTCTACTCATTCCGTATGTGAACAGTTATGCCCATGTCTAAGTTCCAAGTACTCATGACGTGTATTCGTACTCAAATTCATAGAACGAGAAGTAACTACTTCAGGTGGTGATTCAACTCTTTTTCCATGATTCCATAAATCTCAGCTTCATGTCATGTTCCTCATTATGTATGTAAACTCATGTCTCTCAGCATGCTCAGCTCTATGGACTTAGTCCTTAAGATTTTCCTTATCGGCTCATAAGATTGTGTTATATAAAATATATGTCCAGCTTAGATTTCTTGAATGATTCGTGCTTATAATTTCCTTAATCTAAGCCCTATTAATGTTCCCTCATGATGAAAATGATGGTTAAAATTTTTACATTCAAGAAAACTCCCTATTCCTGCCATAGATGCGGGGTATGTAGAAGTTCAGGAAGCACAGTTATTAGCTAAGCCTGGAAGTGTAACAACCCGCAAGGTCATTTTGTGATTGTTGATCCATTTCCCTGGGTTGAACCTTTCCGCATCCTTATTTTGTTACTTATGACTTGCGGAGATGGATGACACAATTTCCAAGATGATCCAATGAAGATTGGATCAGATTTTCGGTTTTTTGAAAGGTTTGAAGTTTGAGAGGTTTGACCAAAGTCAACATTTTAGGTTAACAAGCTCGAATTTGGGTCCTGAATGTTTTGTTAGTACCTGATGGTGACTTATGACTTAGTTGGATAGTTTGCATGGATCCCGAGGTGTCCAGGAGTGATTTGAACCTTTGGTTGGATTTATGAGCTTTAAGGAAGTTAAGTTTGACCATGGTCAACTTTCAATCAAAATGACCTCATATTGGTGATTTGATGATTCCAACAGGTTCGGAATGTGTTTTATGATTTAATTACATATTTGGTTTGTGACCAGAGGATTCCGGATTAGTTTCGGGTGGATTTGAATATTTTGTGTGTTTAACATGATTTTAAGCATAAAATGTGGCGACTCAGAGGTTCGTTTTTAGTTTTTGAGATTGAAAAATTATTTTGAGACTTTCAAAATTCTTACCATGAATTATAGGAGTTATCTGAAAAGGTTGATGCAATTTCGAAAAATCAAGATCGGGTTTTATACAAAAGATGAAATAATTCTTAAACAAACAAAAAAATGATGTCTGACTGGGCAAACGAGCACCAAATGGAGTTTTGATTGAACGAGTAGATCCTTATCATTATTTGAGAACTATAGGAAAATGAATCATCACATTTCGAGTTCATATGATCAAGTTATGGCCATTGTAGTAAAAATTATAGTTGATGGTGCAGCCTATAAACACCTGAGCAGTATATTTTTTTGCACGGACTGTGTTTATTTGGTATTTTAAGTATATTTGGAGTTTTGGAGTTCGAAATTGAGTGATTTTTACAGCATTCTTCTCTATTTAACAAGGGGGTAAGAATCTAAACCTTAATTTTGTATTTCTCCATAATTTCATGAGTTGGTTTCTATTTGTATCTGCGGATTTATTGGAGGAAAATTGAGGATTTTGGGTCTAGAGTTAAGAGACCATATTTTGATGAATTCAAAGTCGATTTGAGCTCCGTTTTGGATGAAATTTCACATTTGAGTTCTTTACATTATGGGTAACTTTATTTTCAAATAAAATTCCAGTTTTTCCCTTGCGGGATCGGGGTTGACTTTTTGATTGACTTTTTTGGGTTCGGGATAGAAGTATATCAATATGGGAATCCATGATTTTATTTTCTTATGTAGAATACGTATTTAACCAGATTATGATCATTCAGAATGGTTACGGAAGGGAAAATCCATAATTTGATGCTTGAGCTTCATCTTGAGACAAGTAGAGATTTCTTGATTCTTTGAGGGTTCGGAAAGAAGGGGAAGCATAGTCCCCAGTATGTTGGGCCATATAGGATTGTGAGACGTGTTGGCAAGGTGACCAATGAGTTTTTCATGACCCGGATGTACACCCGGATCATAGACACGGGACGAGGGACCCCGAGAGACCCCAAGTCAACCCATGGCACATGCATTCAACTAATCTCATTTAAATAAACGGAATATTAAGCATAAAACATCGTAAAAACGTAACCATGACATAGCATTAGAAAATACCAAGCATTCACATAAGCTGAGTGCTACTCATTTATCGGAAAGCCTCTAATACGTAAGATGGGTTGATGGGACAACATCCCCAACTAACCCGAGCAATACTGAAACATAATCAAGAGGAAAGTTTATCAAACGGCCCTCGGAACTTGAGTAATCACCAACAAGCTGATAGAATAGGATGGGATGGACTAAGGATGAGGATGAGCCTGAGATCCGGACCCTGTATCATGAAATGATACAACATAAAGAGTATGCGGTCAGTACGTGGAATGTATTGAGTACGCATGGTAAGTAAAACGAACATTTTAAAAGTAAAGTAAAACTCATAAGTAACATAAGAGAAGGACATCATTCATATATCATAAACTTCGCGAGAAAACATAAGGCTCAAGGCTTTCAAATCATTCATAAACATTCATAAACATAATCATAAGTAAACTTGTCAAACATAACTTGAGTCAATAACATAAATATAACAATGCATAAAACATGCGGAATAATGGGAGGACTCGTCATAACCGACACCCATCATGGTAGAGCCTTTCATGATGCCCAACTGTCTCGCTCAAGTGGGCAGAGCCGACCCTGGCTTGCCAGGCGAGGGTCGTACATAAGGTGTGATATCACATTTGAGGGGATCATTATTAATACATCATATCATTTACAACCTATGGTGGCACGTGATTATTAGACACCGACGTAGTCCTTTGAACGCTGGAATGCTCGGTGCTAGACACGGCTCCTAAAAATATGCATATAGGCTCATACATAAATCATTAACATCATGCATAAATATTCATTGGCTAAGATATAACATTTGTCATCATTGATCCCCTTTAAAACATGCTTAGCCAAGAATCATTGGCCCTTTTCATCGGCCAACATCATAAATCGATAAATCAAGTAATTCATTTCATAAATCGTAAATCATTCTTCTACATGTGGGAATTTTCCAATACTTCATCATATTCAATTATTTCGAAACATGCTCATAAACATGGGTAACTTGAGAATCATGCATTTCTATCATCAATAAACTCAAATTATAGAGTAGTCATCATAAATCATAACTTCCATGAACTTTCATCAAATGGGAATTTTGGATTTAAAAGCTTGAAACATGAATTAAAGAAAATAATAATAAAACCTTCCCATCATTCATAATTCAATAATTAAAACTCAATTAACACATACCCATAAAGAGAAATCACATTGTCATGCTTTGGGTAAAACCCCATGGAATTTGAATAGGGGAATTCATGAATTAACTAAAAAAACTGGGCATGGGTGAGGAAGAATTCCACCCATTTTAAAACCCACATACCTAAGAATAGATTGACTTAAAGTTCCTTGAACGCCCACAAGAAATTGATGAAAATTTGGGGAAGAAAGCCTTGAATCTCCAATAAACCTGTCTAAATTTTTGCATGAGAATGGGCAGGCAATAGGGACTTAACTCCTTTTATCAAACTTAGAAAATATCAAAAACGACATAGTTTAGGCCTTAGGGACTTAGGAAATTACGAAAACACGCTTATTAAAATGCGGAAATTTCTGGTCGCCAGTCCTCACGAGGGACCTAACGGGTTGTTGCCACAGGGCACGACTCGTAGCCTTGATCTATTAAGTCCACTGCGCAAACATCAAAGGGGACCCCACGGATGACTTCACGAGTCGTGAGGTCAGACCACGACTCCTGGTCACCTTCCGTGGCCTACACTGCCCATCCCCACTTGCCAATCCTCCAGGGTTGACCACGGGTGACCTCATGAGTCGTGAGGTCTGACAAAGACACATGGTCAAGCCCGTGGCCTCCTCACTAAGGCCTTGCCACAGCATGCTGACCATGAGTCACCTCACGACTCGTGGTCACTCCTTACGACCAACCTCACGGGTCGTTCTGTGACCTAATGAAATTTTTCAATTTTTCTCCGTTTTCATTTTCGGGTCTGATCCTTGGGTTCCTGGGGTTTAACAATATCTCCCCCTTGGGAACATTTATCCTCGAATGTTAGAAACATGCAGAAAACTCATAAACAAGTCATCATATATAATTACTAGTCATTTAAGTCGCAAACTGACGGAATGACTACATCCAAAAGGAGCTACATAGCTAAACTGAATTCAGAAATCATAAAAATTTATCATATCCTAAAACAAACTTGTACGCATGAACTGAACGGAAAAAGCTGATTAAAGGTTTAGAGCAAAAACTAATACCTCAAACTGAAACTGGGCCGATAGGGAACACACGAGGGTATTTATCCATCATATCTGGTTCGGCTTCCCACGTAGCTCCCTCAACATGTTGATTCCTCCATAACACCTTTACTGATGCTACTTCTTTGTTTCTCAACTTACGAACCTGACGATCTAAGATTTCAACGTGGACTTCTTTATAGCTGAGGTTGTCCTTCACTCCAATGCTGTCTATTGGAACCACCAAGGCTGGATCACCCAAGAACTTCTTCAAAAGTGACACATGAAAGACGGGATGAACTGAGGACACCTCCAAGGGCAAGTCCAAGTCATATGCTACCTTGCCAACTCTTCTCACAACTCGGTAAGGACCAATATAGCGGGGACGGAGTTTACCTTTATTTCTGAACCACATGACTCCCTTCATGGGAGATACCTTTAGAAATACCCAGTCTTCCACATCAAACTCCAAATCCCTCCTTCTCACATCAGTGTGTGATTTCTGATGACTCTGAGCGGTTTTCAACTGGTCCCTTATCAACTGAACCTTCACCATGGCCTCATGAACTGAATCTGGTCCTATCATAGCTGCCTCACAAACCTCAAACCATCCGATGGGAGATCTACACCTCCGCACATAGAGAGCCTCGAATGGTGCCATTTGGATACTAGAGTGGTTACTGTTATTATAGCAAACTTGATCAAGGGAAAATGATCATCCCAACTACCTTTAAAATCCATCACACATGCCCTCAACATATCCTCAAGGGTCTGAATGGTTCGTTTTGCCTGGCCATCTGTTTGTGGATGGAAGGTCGTACTGAGCTTAACTTGTGTCCCAAGTCCTTTTTGAAAAGACCGCTAAAATTAAGAGGTAAACTGAGGATCTCAGTCTGAGATAATAGACAAGGGCACTCCATCAAGTCGAACCAACTACTGAATATACAACTTAGCATAATCATCCACTGAATCCGTTGTCTTGACCGGTAGGAAGTCTGCAGGCTTGGTTAACCTGTCGACCACCACCCAAATGGATTTGTATTGCCAGCGAGTATGGGGTAGACCTGTAACAAAATTCATATTAGTATCTTCC
>JACEIK010002229.1:206330-218404 GCA_018107945.1 Datura stramonium | reverse complement strand
ATTTACATAAAAATACATGAGAATGCATATAATTAAGTTGATAAACAAGACAAAACTAAGTTATAAAGCATCACTCGGGCATGCTATTTTGCCCGAGATCTGTTACGACTAATGTTCTCGAATAGAAATAATGGTCCCATATGATGCAGATAGTCGCTACCAGTAGATTGTAAATAGACATGTTGTAACTAGTTTTTGCTGGTATATAAAGACCAGATATGCTATGATTAGGTGGTATCAGTAGATTATGGTTATATAAGTTCTGGTTAGCTGCTAAAAAATTTATATAGATTTTACCGTAGTATCCCTCGTCGAGAAGGAGCATGTTAAATGTGTTACACACTAGAAGCGTCATAGAAACTCTTCTATTCTCCAGTTCATTATATTAGTAGGATTGTATGTTTTATTTCCAGGCCTAGACCTTTGAAGCTCATGAATAGTTATTAGGCTTGAGCTAGTAAGTTGAACAACATAGGCGCAAATAGGCGGTTTAACTACCAATTTGGATCCTATATTGTTAGGAAAGCACGCTTGGAGGCCATTAGTGTATCCTCATGCCCCAGGGCCAGAAGTTTAGATAGGAAGGCCATGTTTTAGAGTCAGCAGTCTAGGGTTGTCTAGCGAACTGAGTGGCAGCCTGCCACCTAATTAGCTATTACTAGTGATTGTCAGTCCTAGTTGACTTAGCATTTATCATATAGGATGCCCAGGAAGCCACCCCAGTCGTCCAGGTTAAATAGACTCGTAGGTACCCTAAGGAAGGGGACCTTATCAGCAGTTAGAGGCTGGGACAACTCCCCAGCCGGTTTATATAGGATACTCAGGTATAGATTGCTGGGAGTGTCTAAGTTTATATAAACTTGTCTATAAGGGTAAGAATCGCCCAGAAAAGTAATACAAGTTCTGAATAGACCAAGATTAGGTCTAAGGGACTAGTACCATGTTAGTACAATACTACCCACAGGCTAAGAATGTCGGTAAGTTTCCTGTGAAGGATTAGGGGCGGATCACTCAAAAGCATGTTCAACTAGAACCAACCCTACAATTGTTCTATGCAGAGGAATTAAGTAGTAAATCATCTGCGTCCCCGCAGTTGTTTATGAGTTATAGTTGTCTGGGAAAGACATTCAGAGTTATGTTAGACCACCCCAAATCTCTCCCTATCTAGTCTAGACCATTAGAGATCATGATCACTATCAGGATCCTTTGACTAGATACAGGTGCACAGTGTGTTGCTAGTAGCCTTACAGACAATCTTAGGGGCCGAGCACCAGTAGCTTTAGGCCTAGAAGGCTAGTTATGCCTATTGAGTAGCTAGATTGAGATTTCAGTACAACACCTTGATTGGGGTTACCCTCACTCAGGAGCCTTCCATGACCACCCCGGGGTTACTAACTGTGTCGTCGGCCACCAGGGGTGAGATGACATTGCTCCAAGGAGCGGTATGCCATATGCGAGGGATGAAGATGGGGTCCCAGGTCCTCATCCATTCCATTCCATGGCTGGATTATTATATGCCATATCGACACCACACCCTAGTCGAACCTGGTGCTCGGGGTGCAGATATCAAGAGTCCACTGGACTTAGACACACTACTGTTCAGAGGAAAATCGGGCTCAATTGCAGACCCAGGGGGACAGGTAGGTTGGCTGTAGCACCAGTATAGTCATCGAAACCTGGTTAGGGGTATATAGATTGAGGTGTACTTGCTAGGTCTTATGGGGGTCCTGGTAGGTTATTTCTGTGTTGCTTGTACCTTCCAGGCTTATGGGTCCAATTTAGGTTCTTGTTTGTATTCTTGTCTGCTACCTATAGCTTATGAATATATGGTTGTACAGTCGTAGCTGATGTACATGTAGTATATTGCTAGATGCAGACTACGAATAAGCTAGCATACATGTTAATCTTCTATCCCTTCTCGCTATTTATTTTTAGTCTTTAAAAACTTACTTATTGCTTTACATATTCGGTACATATTGTACTGATGCCCATCCCTGAGAGCTGTATTACTTTCCTGCAAGTTTAGACAGACACAGTTCAGGCTCTTCAGTAGCAGGTGTCTAGAGTTGGTAGTTTAGCCAACTCCCTTCATTCGGAGTTGCCACGTTGTAGAGGTTACAGTCTTTCAGTTGTATAGCATTTGGGGTAGGTCGGGGCCCTTTCCCGACCACTATTTGTATTCTTAGAGGCTTGCAAACTATAGTCTTTAGTTAGTTAGTTGTATGTTGGCCATGTGGTACCTAGAATAGTAGCTTGGCTTCTTTTTTGTTATAACTAGACAATATGGTGGTCTTTTCGGCCCGCATAGGATCCCTTTTATTGCCTGTTGTTGGTTAGCTGTTTTATTTACAAATGGCTATACGACCTTGTCAGCCGGGGGCTGCGTTTACAATCGAGATATAACTCGTTATTTTCTTTAATTAAGTTGCGGGCAGGCACCGGACGTGAATAAGCTAGCAAGGTTATCCAGATCCCAGTGTGGCACTAGGTGCTAGTCATGCCTCCCAAGGTGAGGCGTGACAAACTTGGTATTAGAGTAGTTCGTATCCTAGGGACTCTGCAAAACGTTTCTAGTAGAGTCTTGCTTATAAATGTGTTGTGCACCGCATTCTATAAGCAAGAGGCTATGAGGCATAATAGTATGGTTCCCATTTCTTCTTCTCATATCGTGCTATAGAACCGAGTTGTACAGGGTTGAGTCCCTAAGCTTTCATTGCTATGTCTATCTAGGATAACGTTCGATATAAGACAGACTCCATCCAGCCTCTAATTAGTTGCAATAGCAGGAAAGGGTACCATTGCGATGTCATAGTTGGGGGACAACCAGTTTGAGGACGATGGAGAATGTCTTTTAATTTTCTTAGTATCTTCCTGGGGCACCAGGAATCTCATAAGGTAGTAGATATGCTAGCACCATCTCCAGTTCTTTTTACAACCTCAGAGTAGGAGGTCAGGAATATAGCATATATATGAGTCAAATTATCTATTAGATATACAAGATCCGACAAGGGCGACAGTTAATGTTAGATTACCTGAAGGGTATGAAAAGGAGAGGGAATTGTGGGATTCTTACCTCCAACCCTTCGAATGTTGTACAGTTCCATACCTCAGTCCCATTGTAATAAGAAACGGCTATTTCCGCCTCCTAGTTTTTTTTAAGTATAGCAAAAAGTGTAAGAATTGAGGCGATGTTGCCCAGAGTAAATGGCAAAGGAGGGTTGGATTTGTTGACTCCGGGAAGTGTTAGGAAGTGGTGGAGACCCCTAGCATTTAAGTAAATTGTCTAGACCTTCACGGTAGTAAATCAGGAGAGCAGGTAAGACTACCAGTAGCACTCAAAGTACGTGCGAGAGTCTACAAGAGATAAACCCCTAGCAATAGTAAAGCTCAGGTCATAATTAGGCCGATTCTACCGCAGTGCGTTAATGACAGTAGGATGTACCTGTAGAATGTTGGCTATGGCCCTAGTTGGTTATGTCGAGGGACAAAAAGATCATATGAACTAATTTGGGCCAAGTACGTGTCAGAGACACGGGTCAACAGACTTGGTCAGTAATGTCTTTGACAATAAGAGGCAGAGGGCACGAACTCCAGAACTCAGCCCATGGATGTAAAGGGAAAGGCACGAGTATCTAACTTTGGAGGGAAATAAAATCACCCCAGGCTAAGAGTAAATTGACAGAGCATAGGACCACTTGTGAATGTCGAGAAATGAGCATCGGGCTAACAATTAAGAGATAATGAGGTTGTAACCCAGAATACCGCAATATCATCACCAGTTATAGAGGTAGAGGAGTGCCGACATGGAGATATGTCCGTGTACAATCCAAAGACAAAGCCCAGTGGGAAGTTATTAGCCATTAAGATAATAAAGGGCTAAGTCATAAGATCCAGAGGCTGCCTCTGTGTCTTAAAGGTGGCCGAACTTTGTTAGCAGATTCTAGTTAAGGTATATCATGTCTGTTACTCCCTTCACCCAGAGTTTAACGAAAATGCATTAGGCTGTAAGAAAGGCCTACTGATGGAATGGGAGAAGGAGGAAATTATTGAGTCATAGAGCATAGCTTTAGTGACGAACCAGGGAAGGCTGGACAGCAGAAACAGAGCAGGCCAATCCAGGAGATGGTCGTGCTTGCAAAAGGAATGGAGAATAGTCAATATAATCATAGTTAGAAGGTTAACTCATACCAGGTGTAAATTGACCTCACTTGAGTCAGTGTAAAAAAGCTAATAAGGTTAATTCATGTTTTACTAGGTGAGTTATATGTCAGCTAAAGGTTATGCCGAATTAAATGCTTAAAGAGTAGTTCGGCTACGTCAAGCCCAAGTATTTAGTAAATTTTGACAGAAAGGCACAACATACAACTAAGTTTTAGAAGGGCTTTCAGAACAAGTTGGAATACATGTTAAGTTGAGTACGACTCCACATCTCCAAACAAACGGCTAAGCAGAGTACTCAGTCAAATGCTAGAAATCTGTTGCGGGTGGAGGGGTAGGCCCTCTATATGATGACCTGAACTAGATAAAACAAAGCTAGGAAACCAGGGCACACTATAACAGGCAGATGGAAAAAGTTAAACTTCTAAAGAAATGGGTACCGATAGCCCAGGATCGTTGGAAGTCTTACCCTAACATAGCGTGTAGACAGTAAAGGATTAAAGAAGCGGCTGAGTAATTCTTAAAGTACCGCTGATGAGATTTGGCAAGAAGGCCAAGCTTAGCCCGAGGTTCATTGGGTCGTGTCGGATCATCCGAAGGATAGGCCGAGTGGTATATGAGTTAGAGTTGCCTTAGTAATTGGAGTCTGTTCACCCAGTATTTCACATGTCTATGTTGTGAATGTGTATAGGGGACCCATCCAGGGTGGCACCAGTTGAGGATATTTAGGTTATCGAAGAGTTAGCTTATGAAGAAGTTCCAGTTGCAATATTAGATAGGCAAGTTCGCAGACTGAGAACTAAAGATGTGGCCTATGTTAAAGTGTTGTGGAGGAACAGAAATAAGGAAGAGATGACCTGGGAAGCTGAGGACGACATGAGGACTAGATATCCTCACTTGTTCCAAGATTGACTCGGAATATACAGTTAAGGTGATATTGTTATTCAATTGTTATTTTATTACTTATGTTATCAGTACTGCTCAGTTAGCTACCTCCTGGTTGTGGAATAGTTGTTTGTAGCGTCCTGTGAGACGCCCATGTTGGACTTTTTTACATTTAAAGTTTTCGGATAGTCCATATTATAGAGGAGACTCTGCCGAAATTTTTCATAGTATAAGCTAAAAAGAGTAAACTCCTGTCAGCCTAAAGATGACATTCAAGGACGAATGTTCCTAAGGGGGGGTGAATGTTACACCCCATAAAATGACATAGGTTAGTAAACGTACACGTGGATTACAAATAAAAAGAGCTTGATGCTTGTAGGAAAAGCCTCAGAAGCAAGGTCAGACGGGATCAGTGCGCACAGGGCCAGCGCGATGCGCCAGCCAGCAGTGCATTGGCCAGCGCGGGGGTGCCAGGCCTGCTGGCGCTTTGAGAGACACGGGGAGCCAGACCCTGTGGCACTTTGGGAGGCGTGGGGCGCCCCTATGCCACTGGCCGTGCCCCAATATATATTTCCCTTTGTAATTTTCAAGTCATTTCTTAAATTAACCCATGGCAAGAACAAAGAACCCACAACATTTTCAACATATTTTCACCCGATTACGTACCAAACTTAAATTAACTTCAGGTATTGAATTCTAACCCCGAAAGGAGCATTATTATAGAGTTATTTTCTCGAAATAAGCCCGGAAATTTGGAACTCCACAAGGTAGAAGTTTCCAGAATTGCTCTAAACTGATTCCCAAACGATCATAGACATCAAGTAAGCATTTCTCCCTTCTGAACCCTTACGTAGATGAACTATAGTTGCTATTAATATCAAAAGCTATCCTTTTACACCAAATTTGGTACTGAAAGTCATCTCTTTCTCCTAGTATAACAACTACAACTAAAGAGAGCTGACGAATCCAAGTTGAAACTCATCGGTTATTCGGGAAACGACAGTCGAGGTATGTAAGGCTTAACCCTCGACAAGTTATTCTCATCGTACAGTGTTACGACTTATGTTCTCGAATAGAAATAATGGTCCCATATGCTTCAGATAGTCGCTACTAGTAGATTGTGAATATACATGTTGTAACTAACTATTGCTGGTATATAAAGACCAGATATGCTGTGATTAGCTGCAATCAGTAGATTACGGTTATATAAGTTCTAGTTAGCTGCTAGAAAATGCATATAGATTATACCGCAGTATCCCTAGTCGAGAAGGAGCATGTTAAGTGTGATACGCGCTAGAAGCGTCATAGAAACTCTTATATTCTCTAGTTCATTATATTAGTAGGATTGTATGTTTTATTGCCAGGCCTAGAACTTAGAAGCTTGTGAATAGTTATTGGGCCTGAGCTAGTAAGTTGAAAAACCTAAGCGCAGCTAGGCAGTTTAACTAATAGTTTGGCGCTTGTATTGTCGGGAAAGCACGCCTGGAGGCCATTGTCATATCCTCATGCCCCAGGGCTAGAAGCTTAGATAGGAAGTCCATGTTTTAGAGTCAGCAGTCTAGAGTTGTCTAGTGAACTGAGTGATAGCTTGCCACCTAATTAGCTATTACTAGTGATTGTCAGTCCTAGTTGACTTAGCATTTATAATATAGGACTCCCAAGAAGCCACCCCAGTCGTCCAGTTCAAATAGACCCATGGGTACCCTAAGGAAGGGGCCGGGCCAGTGCCCCAACCGGTTCTTAGAGGATACTCATGTACATATTGCTGGGAATGGCTAAGTCTATATAAAATTATTTATAAGGTTAGAAATCACCCAGAAAAGTAATATAAGATCCGAATAGATCAAGATAAGGTCTAAGGGACTAGTACCACATTAGTACAGTACTATCCACAGGCTATCGGTTAAAATGATCAGTATATAGCTATGATAAATTGTATGTTTCTGTTTGCTTCTTGATTCCTACATTCGAGGACAAATGTTTTCAAGGGGGAGATATTGTAATACCCCGAAAAGGCTTAAGAATAGACCCGGGAGTTAAATTTGAAAAGTGTAGAAAACTGGCAAAAACATCATAGAACGGACGACCCTACGGCTTGTGGTAGGGTACCACGGGTCGTCACAAGATGTCGTGGTTTGGGAAGTCAGGGAAACAGTGGAGACAATGGATGGTGCAACGACCCGTTGTTGGGAACAACAGCTCATTGTCACCAGTCGTGGGGAGGTTCAACTTGGGCTGAGGAGGAAGTAACAGGGCATCCCACGATTTGGGGTTAAGAGGGATGACCCATTGTTTCAAGTCTTCATTCGTGGGTTGAAGGTTCTAGTGCAGACGATGGATGGAAACCACGACTCATTGGAAGTCACCATGAGTCATGGTTAGGCTCGTGGGAAGGAAAGCTGGATTTGGTCAAGGAGTTGATGACGGTCGATCCAAAGACTTGTCCTTTGAAGTCACGACTCTCCTGATGAGCCGTGGGAAGGATCCAAGGCATGGGATGAAGCAGTGGACTCAACGAATCGATACCACGAGTCGTGGTAGTTGTCATGACCCGTTGGGTCGGTCGTTGGTCCATCCGAGGCAGGTTTTCAGTGAAATTATTTTAATGGCATTTTCAACCTTTCCACATTTTTAGCCCCTAAACTACATCATTTTGGATATTTTTTGAGTATGATAATATGAGTTAAATCCTTTATGCATGCCCATTCTCATGCAAGACTTTTAGAGAGATTTTTAGGAGATTCAATATCTTCTTCCCCAAGTTTCCATAAATTTCTTTGTGGGTATTCAAGGAGTTTCAAATCAATCCATTTCCAGGTATGTAGGGTTTCAAAATGGGTGGAATTCTTCCTCACCCATGCCCAATTTCGATTTAAATCATGAATCCTCCTACCCAAGTCTATGGGGTTTTACTCAAATGCATGAAAATGTCATTTCTCTTTATGGGTCTGATTTGATTGAGTTTTAATCATCAAATTATGAATGATGGGCAGGTTCTATTATTATTTTCTTCAAATCACATTTCAATCTTTTAAATATAAAAATGGCCATTTGATGAAAGTTAATGGAAGTTATGATTTATGAGGAATACTCTATAATTTGAGTTTATTGATGATAGAAAAACATGATTTTCAAGCTACCCATGTTTATGAGCATGTTTTGAAAGAATTGAATATGATGAAGTATTGGGTAATTCCCACATGTTGAAGAATGAATTACGATTTATGAAACAAATTACATGATTTATCGATTTATGATGGTTGCCGATGAAAAGGGCTTTGATTCTTGGCTAAGCATGTTTTAAAGGGGATCAATGATGAGAAATGTTATATTTTAGCCAATGAATCTTAATGCATGATGTTATTCATTTATTTATGAGCCTATATGCATGTTTTTGGGAGCCATGTCTAGCACCGAGCAGCCCAGCCTTCAAAGGACTACGCCAGTGTCTCATAACCACATGCCACCATGGGTTTCTAAATGATATGATGTATTGATAATGATCCCCTCAAATGTGATATCATGCCTTATGCATTACCCTTGCCTGGAAAGCTGGGGTCGGCTCTGCCCACTTGAGCGAGATAGTGGGGCATCATGAAAGGCTCTACCATGATGGTTTCAGTTATGACGAGTTCTCCCATTGTTCCGCATGTTTTATGCATTCATATAATATGTTATTGGATCAAGTTATGTTTTGATAATGATTACTTACGATTATGATAATGAATGATTATTAATCATTTGAAAGTCTTGAGCCCTATGTTTTATTTCAAAGATTTTGATGCAAGCATGATGTCCTTCTCCCATGTCTATTTATCAGTTTACTTTACTTTTAAAATGTCCGTTTTACTTACCTTGCATACTCGGTACATTCCACGTACTGACCGCATACTTTTTATGTTGTATTGTTTCATGATACAGGGTCCGGATCTCAAGCTCCTCCTCATCCTTATTCTATCTCAGTTTACGTTCTCAGCTTATTGGTGAGTCATGTTTCGAGGGCTGTTTGACAGGCTTTTATGTTATCTTACGTTTCAGTATTTTTTTCGTGTTAGTTGGGATGTTGTCCCATCAGCCCATTGTGTGTTGTAGAGGCTTTCAGACTATGTGTAGTATTTAACCTATGTGTCCAGTGTTTTATAATGTTATTCTATGATTACGTTTCCGCTATGTTTTTTTAATGATTATCTTTCCGCTTATTTGAATGAGATAAGTCGTATGCATGTGCCATGAGTTTACTTGGGGTCTCTCGGGGTCCCTTGTCCTGTGTGTACGACCCAGATGTACGTTCGGGTCGTGACATCCAGTCTAGACCATTAGAGATCATGATCACTATCAGGATCCTCTGACTAGATACAGGTGCACGGTGTGCCTACTAGTAGCCTTATAGACGATCCTATGGGGCGAGCAGTGGCAGAGTTAGGCCTAGAAGGCCAGTTTTGCCTTTTGAGTAGCTAGATTAAGATTTCAGTACAACACCTTGGTTGGGGTTTCCCTCACTCGGGTGCGAGATGACGTCTCTCCAAGGAGCGGTATGCCATCCGCGAGGGCCGAAGATGGGGTCCCAGGTCCTCATACAGTCCATTCCATGGCTGGACTATTATATGCCGTATCGACACCATACCCCCGTTGAGCCTGGTGCTCGGGGTGCAGATATCAGGAGTCCACTAGACTTAGACACAACTACAGTTCAGGGGCTGAGCAGGCTCAGTTGCAGACCCAAGGGGACAGGTAGGTTGACTATAGCACCAGTAGAGTCATAGAAATCTAGTTAGGGGTATATAGATTGAGGTGTACTTGTCAGGGCTTATGGGGGTCGTAGTAGGTTATTTCTATGTTGGATGTACCTTCCAGGCTTCTAGGGGCTACGTTAGGTTCTTATTTGTATTCTTTTCTTCTAGCTATAGCTTATGAATATATGGTTGTGCAGTCGTAGCTCATGTACGTGTAGTATTTTGCTAGATGCAGACTACGAATAAGCCAGCATACAGGTTAATCTTCTGGCCCTTCTCTCTATTTATTTTCAGTCTTTAACAACTTAGTTTTTTCCTTACATATTCGGTACATGTTGTACTGATGCCCATTCCCGAGCGTTACATTACTTGCCTGCAGGTTTATACAGACATAGTTTAGGCCCTTCAGAGTTAGCAGTTTGGCCAGCTCCTTTCATTTGGAGTTGCAAAGTTGTAGAGGTTACAGTCTTTCAGTTGTATAGTATTTGGGGTAGGTTGGGGCCTTTTTCTGACCACTATTTGTATTCTTATAGGCTTGCAGACTATAGTCACCAGTCAGTTAGTTGTATGTTGGCCGTGTGGGGCCTTAATCAGTTATGCTTCATTGCTGGCCGTGTGGGGCCTAGTATAGTAGCTAGTCTTCTTTTCTATTATACCTAGACATCATGATGGTCTTGTTGGTCCGCATAGGATCCCTTTTATTTACTGTTGTTGGTTAGGTTCTTTATTTACAGGTGGCTATACGGCCTCGTCGGCTGGGGGCTTTGTTTACAGCCGAGATATAGCTCGTTGTTTTCTTAAATTGAGTCGCAGGTAGGCACCAGATGTGCATAAGCCAGGAAGGTCAGTTAGATCGCAGTGTGGCACTAGGTGCCAGTCATGCCTCCCAAGGCGGGGCGTGAAAATTATGTTTTCATGTTTCTAAACTACGATGCCCATCCACAAATGTTCATAAAAGTGGGGTCTATGAGATACGTGTTCAGGTGTGATGTTGTTTATGAAGAAAGTATGATTTTTGAAATACCCATGTCTATGTTCATGTTTGCAAAGTGAATCAAGTTGATTTCAATCTTGTTTAAGTATTAGGTAAGCCCATATGATCAAGTATGTCTTAATATTTCATGAATTAGCTTACCACATGGTTTTGGAGTCAAGACTCCCATTAATTTTAGCTTGTGGTATGGTTTGTGCCATGACTCCTCATGTTATGATTTCAGATTATGCATGTATGTTATTATTCCGCTTCTTCACTAGATGATGGTCAGCTTCATTGAAAAATGATGGAGAGCATATGCATGTTTTTGGGAGAAGTGTTTAGCACCGAGTAGGCTAGGGGTCAGTCAACCCTATGCCTCAGAACTACGCGCCAACATAGGTATGATCAGGTTATCTGGGACCTCCTTTGTGAGCTTTCCCCTGCCCCAAGGAGCTTTCAGCTTGATATCGATATCATGGTAGCGTCCTTAGCCCTGGAAAAACTTTGGACGGCTCTACCCACTTTAGTGTGATAATCGGGATTGCGTAAGCTCTATCGTGGTAATGTTGGTTATATGAAGAGTCTCCCATTGTTCCTCATGATTTCAGTTATGTATGTGCATCAGTCATGATATTATGATTTTAGCAAGTTTGACCCAATGTTCAATTTTACTTATGATATTATGTTTTCAGCTTTGGGTCATTCGATTCAGTTATGATGTTCAGTTATGTTCAGATCATGCTTTCAGAAAATGGCATGCAAGCCCTACTCTCAGAATCTTATCTTGATTAAGTTTTATAATATGCATGATTTATGATTTTACTTCCTTAGAGGATTTACTTGCCTTGCATACTCGGTACATTCTACGTACTGACCACATACTCTATGCTATATCATTTTATGATACAGGATCCAATATCCATACTAAGTCCCGCCGATAGCCAGATTCTCAACTTTAGTACTTCCCGCTCAGAGTTGGTGATTCCTCATCTTGCAAGGGCCCCTTTATTTCATTTATGTTTTGTATTTTCAGTTTGCAGACTATAGTGAGTTAGTTGGGGTCTTGTCCCATCAGCTCGTCAGTATTAGAGGCTCTTCGGACATAGTTTGTATTCAACTTTAGACTTGTGTATGAATTCTGATGTTATGTTGTGCTTAGACTTCCACTATGTTATTCATGATGATTGAATCCCCGCAAGGGTACGGGTCGTACAAGTAACATAGTGGCCCTTTTTAAGAGCCGGATGTCGAACCCACAGGGACTGGACCAATTCAGCTAACTATAAAGTTCAAGTGTGATATTAAATGCCGCAAGTGTTGAT
>JACEIK010002229.1:108993-190433 GCA_018107945.1 Datura stramonium | reverse complement strand
GTTCGCGTGTTGATTCCGTCTCCAAGCCTCTACTTCACCAACTCATGGATTAGCTCCTCAAAAGTCATCAAGACCTACAAAACAAAGGCTAATCATGTTGATTAGCACATATCTTCACATTTATATAAAATCACATAAAAATGTATAAAATAACTTAGACAACAAGACTAATTTAAGTTATAAAGCGTATCACGGGCATGATATTTTTGCCCGTGATCAGGCATGTTTTACAATATTTTTTATTATAAATTATGTTTTCAAGTTTCATAAATTATGATGCTCATCCATGAACGTCCATGAAAGTTAAGATCTATGAAATATGTATGCAAGCATGATGAGATGTATATCAAGAAAGCATGATTTCGAATTTCCCATGTCTATGTTTATGTTTCAGAATGATCAAGCCTATGTCAAGCATGTTTAAGTATTGGGAAATACCATATGATCAAGTATGTTTCATGATTTATCTAAATTTCATGTTAATAGCTTACCACATGGATCTTGGAGTCTAGACTCCTACTATTTTAAGATTGTTGTATGGTTTGAGCCCAAGGCTCCTCATGTTATGATTTCAGATTTATGCATGTATTTTATGAGTCAGCTTCGTCATTAGATGATGGAGAGCATATGCATATTTTTTGGGAGTAGTGTCTAGCACCGAGTAGGCTAAGGGTCAGTCCACCCTATGGCTCAGAACTACGCACCAACGTAGGTATGTTCAAATTATTTGGGACCTCCCTTTTATGCTTCCCCCGCCCCCAAATGGCCTTCAGCTTGATATCGGTGTCATGGTAGCATCCTCAGCCCTGGCAAGGCTTTGGACGGCTCTGCCCACTTGAGTGTGATAGTCAGGACCACGTAAGCTCTATCGTGGTAATGTCGATTATATGGCGAGTCTCCCATTATTCCTCATGATTTCAGTTATGCATGTTCATCAATCATGATATTATGTTTTCAGCAGGTTTGACCCAATGTTCAGTTTTACTTATGATTATCCGTTTTTAGCTTTGAGTCAATCGATTCAGTTATGATATTCAGTTACGTTCAAATCATGATTTCAAAAAATAGCATGCACGCCCTACTCTCAGAAACTTATCTTGCTTATGTTTTATTATATGCATGGTTTATGATTTTACTTAGAAGTTTTACTTACTTTACATACTCGGTACATTCCATGTACTTACCGCATACTCTATGTTGTATCGTTTCATGATATAGGCTCGGATATTCAGGCCCAGACCCGCCATTAGCCAGACTCTCAACATTAGTATCTCCCGATCTCAGTTGGTGAGTCCTCATCTTCGAGGGCCCTTTTTTCAGTCATATTTGTAATTTCAGTGTCAGACTATAGTGTGTTAGTTGGGGTCTTGTCCCATCAACTCATCAGTAGTGGAGGCTTTTCAGGCATATCATGTAATCAGCTTCGGTCTTGAGTTATGTATTATGATGTTATGAGATTATTAGACTTCCACTATATTAATTATGTTGATCTTTCACTTAATTATGATTGATTTAGATTTCATATTCATTCCATGGATCGACTTGGAGCCTCTCGGGGTTCTTTGTCCCGTGTCTCGATCCGGGCCTATGTTCGGATCATGACAACATCTATCATGCCTCCTTTAGATATCTCACGGAATAGAAAGATGCCAAACCTAATAAGATGGTTCCTTCTGCTGTAAGAATTTGACTTTGAAGTCAAGGACCGTAATGGATGTGAAAATCAAGTAGCGGATAACTTGTCCCGACTTGAAACTGAGGGGAGAGTAACAAATGATGAGGAGATTGATGACTCCTTCCCTAATGAACATGTATTAATGGAAACAGTCTATCATATTCCATGGTTTTCTGACTTCGACAATTTTATTGTCAGTTGTATGATGCAGGAAGACTTGACTTTCCATCAACGAAAAAGGTTCCTTCATGTTGTGAACAAATACTTTTTGGATGAGGTGTACTTATTTCGAGTTTTTGATGATAACCTAATAATGAGGTGTGTTCTAGAAGAAAAAATGATAAGTATCTTGGAGGCATACCATTCATCTCCTATTGGTGGATATCTTGGGGTTGCTCACACAACCCAAAAAATTTTGCAATGTGGATACTACTGGCCTACGTTACATCAGTATGCCCTGACTTTGTGAATGCTTTTTGTCAATGCCAAAGGCAGGGTGATATCTAGAAGGCATGAGTTAGCTATGACCCCTGTCCTAGAAGTGGAACTATTTGATATATGGGGCATAGATTTCATGGGTCCATTTCTGAGCTCATATGGCCTGAAGTACATCTTAGTAGAGGTTGATTATGTCTCAAAGTGGGTAGAGGTTGTGGCATTGGCAGATAATAATAGAAAAAGTGTTGCAAGTTTCCTAATGAAGAACATTTTCTCAAGGTTTGGAACTTCGAGAACTATTATCAGCGACCGGGGGTCTCATTTTTGCAATAAAGTTTTCATTACTTTACTAGAAAATTATGGAGTTAAGCAGCACAAAGTAGCTCCTCCCTACCACCGGTAGTTGAGTGGGCAAGTGGAGGAGTCAAACTAAGAGATTAAAGATATTTTAGATAAAACAGTGAATGATAACCGAACAAATTGGTCTTGAAAACTTGATGATGCATTATAGGCGTACTGAACAACATTCAAAATGCCTATTGGGATGTATCCATATCAGTTAGTGTTTGGGAAAGCATGTCATTTACTAGTTGAGCTAGAGGATAAAGCTCTGTGGGGGTTAAAGAAGCTCAACTTGAGTTGGAGCGAGGCTGCACACTTGAGGCTAGATTAGATGAATGAGATGGATGAGTTCTGTCTAAGGGCATATGAGAGAGCCTCTTTGTACAAGGAAAATATGAATATGTATCATGACGGAGGATTGAAAAGAGGGAGTATAGCCTTGGAGACCTTGTGTTGTTTTTCAACTCTAGACTCCAACTGTTTCTGGGCAAACATTGATCAAAATGGTCTGGCCTGTTCAAAGTGGCACAGGTATTCATATCTGGAGCTATTGAGCTTGAAAACCAAAAAGAGGAGCACTTCAAAGTGAATGGCCAACATATAAAGCAGTACCATAGAGTACTAGATGAGGTAAAGGTGTTGGAAGTGGTGTACCTTGATGAAGTCTGAGTAATCAAGGTACCCGAGTCGTGCCGCGATGTTAAACCAGATGTTTCTTGGGAGGCAACCCAAGATTTTAAATATTCTGTAGTGTTAAATGTGTAGTTACAGATCCTCCTGAAGCTAGTGATGATCATCATTGACGGACCGTCAGAAACTTGATGAGCTGTCACTGTGAGCCATCAAATGTCTGACGAGCCGTCAGTTAGATTGTCAAAAGGAGTCGCAAAAACATGGATTCTGGATAAGGGTGATAGTGCATGTGACTGGACGTCATGCCTGCGATGGACCGTCAATACCATCATCCATCACAGGTAACTGAATCCATCGATAATGAGTAGCATGACGGGTAAGTTGATGAAATGTCATATGATCGATGGACCATCACTTGCTCCTTCATCTAATCGGAATGACCATCACTTGCTCCTTCATAAATTCGGCAAGATGAGTCGCACCCCGTGCTAGAGGTTTCCAAGACTTAATGACATTTGATGAACAACTTGGCGAGATGAAGGGGGAGGCACGCCAGAGTCATTCCGTGACATAAAATTCTGATTTTAAAGCGAAGTGTTGAAAGGAAGAAAGGTCATACGAAGGCTCATCTATAAATATAAACCTTAGGACATTTGTTATGTAGTTTTGGGCTTCTTTGAAGCAGTCTTTACTCATTTTTATTTCATAGTTCATTCATGAAAGCTTGTAAGCCATTTGGAAGGAAGACAAGGTTCTACAAATATGTTTTCTCTTCTTTACTTCGTATTTTCGCATGATGATGACTAAGTATTTATTTGTTCGCTTGTCTATGAGTGGCTAAACTCATATTCTAGGGTTGTGGCTGATCGTGGGCATAATAGCATGTCCAAGTGATACTTTATAACTTAGTTTTGCCTTGTTTATCTATTTATTTATATACATTCTCATGTGATTTTATGTAAATGTGAATATATACACTAACCAACATGATTAGTTCTTGTTTTTTAGGTTTACAATGAATTTGAGGAACTACTCAATGAGTTGGTGAAGTGGAGAGCATGGAATCGGAGAGTAGAGCGGAAACGTCGGCAAGGAGGGTGCAGAAACAGCCCACCTACGCGTTGGCAACGCTGCCCACAGCGAAGAGAGCGAGCACAACGCGACCATGGCGTGCCACGGCCTAACGCTTCACAAGCAGCGTTTCCACAGCGCCAACGCGGACAGCACGCAGCGTGTTTGGTTTCCCGGGAATGCCTATGCGTGCCTCCCATTATCACGGAGGCATATTGGCGCGATACACTCCGTGACACGGAGCTATTTAATGCTTAGAATAATTTTAGACACCTCACATTTACTATAAATGAGTCCCTTAACTCTAAAAGAGGACACACGATCTTATTTTAAAACCACGAGAGAGGTCACGATTTTATTTCGGAAAACCACCTAGGAGTGAAGGGAGGAGTGGGAGAACTAAATGTTGCTAGCGTTTGTCAAATTCCCTTCTCTTCTACCAATTCTTGTAGTATGTTGGTTTATTAATGTTTTCTTGTAATTTTATGAACATGAATGGCTAGAACCCTTCCTCTAGGGTTGAAGCCATTAGTTATGATTGTGTTTTTAATTTGTGTTGGAATTAAGTTATTGATTGTTGTTTGTCTTGCGTTATTTGGATTATTGGTTGTTTTTATGATTGATCACCATGAAAACGCCCATGTTAACTTAGGCATATGCTTGAGATAGCATTTACTAGACGAAAATAGGAATGTAGGGAGCATGATTGTATCTCACGATATAATTTGTGTTAGGATAGAACTATACCTAATGCCTTGCTTGGTTGATAAAGGGGATGAGTTAGAGACCGTCTGAGAATTATCACATCACCACTCGAAGAATTAGTTGTGAGGCTAAGTTGATTCGAATGATTGGGTGTACGAGTCCCTAATCATATCCGTAAACCCATGTGTAATTAATTGCCCACAAGCTAAATTAGCATCCTCGGTCACAATGTTGCGGTAAGGCTAGTTTGTCATGTTTAGAGGCTCGAAAGGCCTTGAACATGCAATTCTAATTATGTGAGATGACAGTTGATAGTTTCATACTTAAACCATTGCAAATCTCGTAATAGCGCATGATTATCGGCTTTAACTCTATGTTGCTCCTTAGTGAATTCGAATATTTCATTGACCAAAATTAGACTTAATTAAACCTTCTCGAAAACTTTTATAATCAACATTTTGGTATTTAATATCACACTTGAACTGGAAGTAGTTCGCTGAATTTGTCGAGTCACATGGGTTCGACATTTCGGTTCTAGCCAAAGAGCCACTATGTACTTGCACGGCCGGTACGCTTGCGGGAATCGGTGCGGGCACATCAAGTTTTAGGCGTCGTTGCCGAGGACCAGGCGAGGATTTAGTGAATTTATGTGTTTTGTGTGATTTTAAATTTCCTAAAGTGTTGAAAAAAAATATTCTTTATTTTTTATTATTTTTGGGTATTTTTTTTAGTTTTTAATCTTATACACTTCTTAACATGACATCATGGAATATAAATGGGTTAAATGGTGGATACTTTTACTTTGATAGATGTATCCCGAATTGCCGGAGGACCCCACTTGTAGCAGCACGTAGCACATACGTATATGTGGTGAGTGAAGATGGCCATTGGGATGGTTGTCAGAGATGCATACTTCCATCCCCCAAGCCCCTACTATGATCCTTACGGTATTTTTGCGGAATATAGGCATGATGAAAATGAGGACTTGGGACGTTAAGCTCGAATAGAAGACATGCTAAACGATCTTGAGAAAACGAGAAGCAACGAAGAGAGCGTGGAGACGATGAAATTCAACTAGAAGAGAATGCGAAGGCTCTAGAAAGGATGAGCGTCAAAGTCACGGAGATGATGGGAGGCTGAAGCTTGTGGTAAATTGTAGAGTAACGGTTTTGGCGATACTCAAGAGGAGGAACTACAAGAAGAAGACAAGGGTGAATTTTTGGATGAAGCCCAACAATTAGAATCTCTGAGAGTCCCTAGTGATGAGCTCGCACTTATGAAAAATCCATTCATGGAAGAAGAGATTGAGTTCCAACCACATTTGACATTCATGAGAAATTAGATGTTGATGTAGAGAAGGTGTACATAAGTAAGAAGTCAAACATAATGCGGTTGAGTTGAGGTGTATTGGACCCCTCGTATTACCGACATCAAGTTTGGTTGACAACCCAGGGAATAGAGTCTTCCAAGCTTATAGAAAATGTCTAGAGGAGGACCAAGCCCCATATATTTTGAAATTTGTTGACTCGGAGAGACAAAATGACAGCACTTAAGGACAACAAGTGCAAAAGGCAGCATCTTTGCTTGGTCCTTACAATTTTTCACCTGCCCTAGAACAAGAGGAAATTAGAAAGAAATTAGGGGTGAGATCATATCCTCAAGGTGGAGGAAAAGTGGTGAAACTTGATTCGTCGTGTCGCGACGTCAAATTAGCGCTTCTTAGAGGCAACCCAAGGGTAACATTTTAATTTCTTGCATTTGTGTTGATTTTATTTATTTTTCATTTGTGTTGTTTTTGGTGGAAAGTTGAAGCTGAGATGGAGGGGAAGAATACGAGTACCCTTTGGGAGGAAGGCTAACAAGCATGGAAGAGAAAAAGTGTAGGGTCTAACACCCACTTATTGCAAAGTTGAAGAAAAGCATGAGGTTAGCTAGGCCTAAAGGCTTAGGGAGTATTTCTCACCCTCTATAAGTGTTAATTTGATGCTATGAGGACATAGCATGATTCAAGTGTGGGGTGAGGGAAATTTCAAGGAAATTTAAAAAAATTTGTGCTTAACGATTTTGGTGAATGTAATGCTTGTGAGAAATATTTGAAAAATTTTGTGATCAAGCATGACTTTGTCACCCGTTTGTTTTTTTCTTTTTGATTCTTTTAAATGAAGTCTTTGAACCAAGAATAATTTTTTTCATGCGTATATGAGTGTTTTTAGTCTTAGTTGCAGGAATTTGCATTTCGGCGGTGGATGGATGATGACCGTCTTGAGGAAAACTAGTCAATAGGATTTGGTTTTGAACCCTTAGCTAATGATGGGCTTGATATTCTTGTTATGCTATAAATGATTGTAGATGCAAGTATGTTGTTGAAGCATGCAAGTGTATAACTTTGTGTAGAGAGACTTAGGTTGTTAGATTGACTCAAATATGATTGAAGCTTAATGCTTGAATTCTTGTGATTAGGCGAGTTAGAGTCTGTTGAATGTGTCTTGAATTGAGCATGTGCCAAAGTCTGTAAGGTTTTTGAGTATTCTATGCTATTGTGGAGTGTACATGTCACGCCCCAGCCTTGGGAGAGTATGAGCGGCACTGGTGCCCTAGTATGACCTGGACTACTATCACAGTGAGCCTAAGCATCTGGTGCCAGCTGGCCTCTTTGGATTCACAAGGAACAACGGGCTATATAATGGTGTAAACACGGCCTCCGGCCAATTGGCCTATAGCCCTTTGTATGCGTAAAAAGCATTAACTAGAAACATACTGTAAAAAGGAACCTATCTTAGGGCAGCCAAAGGCCACGTATCTAGTCTGAACTCTACATAAAAGAGTGCTTATTACAACTACGTGAAGAACAAGGTCACCACTACTAACAAACTATGGCCCCACCACATTAACGCAAGCAAGAATACTAAACAAGCTACAGAACACAATGCACGGCCTCGCATGGCCAGAAGCTCAGGCGGCAGGAGATAAATATACAATTTGCAAGCCTCATAGTGCGGTAGAAGTGATCGGACGGGGCCCGACCTACCCCATACTGTATAACAAAAGGAAATAAACTACACCTACGGATATCAGACTCGGATGACAGGAATTTGATGACTCTATGATTTGGTTGGAATCACGAGGATCGCCTCCTCGTATGGTACTGCCAGTAATGTCTGACACCCCAATGGGCGTCGATCTGGCCAGTGCTTGAGTATGCCACTTTGCTTGAATACAGCGAATGCAAGCCAACATAACTAGCAGTGAATAGCGAGGAATGGCGGGTCTGTAGGCGGTATAGGCTGGATCAAACAACTGCATGCGGCGAGGCGGGGGCGTACATGAACGCGGCGAGCTGCTGTCTATTAACTAATATATAGCACATAAATACATATATATATAGCAAGCAGAGCCAATACCAGCCCCCATAAGCCGGATAGGGCCAGCCAAACAAACAATCTATATACCCTACCCAGGGTCAAAACCGACCAAAAATAAGTCACTCCAGCTCATCTGCTAACTCTGAGCACCTCTGTCGGCCCAGGAGGTCTCCAGGCACTCGAAAGCTGTTAACCTCAGCAATATAGTAACAACCAATGATCAGGAGGAACTCTCTGTATGTATCTATATTTGAGAGAGAGAGAGGAAGCGTGAAATACCGTGCACTGCTCTGGCATTGAAGTAGCTGTGGGGAACTTCGTATAATCAATAGCATAGGAATTTTACATCTTTTTTT
Source organism: Datura stramonium (assembly GCA_018107945.1). Taxonomy (NCBI): domain Eukaryota; kingdom Viridiplantae; phylum Streptophyta; class Magnoliopsida; order Solanales; family Solanaceae; genus Datura; species Datura stramonium. The sequence goes on along the minus strand of JACEIK010002229.1, from coordinate 181,851 downwards.
GTAAGTATACTTATTATTATAAACTTTATACTAAATACCGTCGATCTTTGCCACCTTCCCACCTGAAGGCTCAATGCGCTTGAGCGGATGTTATCATGCATGGCTGTCATGTGGCGAACGCCAGTGCATCTGACCAAGCTCAATGTGGCAGGAGGTCACTATGCATCTGTCTACGTTTTTACTTTACTAACTTTATTGAATCATGCATCATATTATTCTAAAAACATTGCTGCTTCTGTCCATATGTGAGCCTTACTGGTCACAGGAATGCCCTAGCTGTAGACTGGCGTATGCTTTACTAACTTTCGGACGGAGTATGATACAACAACGCAAACCAAACTTGCGACTTTGCACAATACTCATTATTCAACTCAGGGAGTTCTATTGCGAGTCTACTATGATATACAAGGCTAAAACTAACTTGCAGAAAAGCGGGCTTCCCTTGCACCTTAGCTTATAGGTTATCAGACTATCGGACGAAGCTCATTCCGATACTCGACTATTTCTCCCAAGCGCATTCACATATCACGTCAATTGTACTAATGCATCAATATTCTCAAAGATAACGTCACTTTCTACGATATGACTATAGCCCAAACTTAGGCTTATCGAAAAGACGGTCGAAAACTTACTTTTTTAGTCTAGAAGGTTGAAGTATTCACTTTAAGGCTAGGAGCACATTAACACTAATTTGGAAAAATTCCACTTGCCTTAGTCCGGTAGCTCGGCGTTTGCAGGCCAAATTTGTGAGCTTAAATCCTTAGGAATGCTCTCACTGCTGCTAAATACCTCGTATCTGAGGTTAATTTAGTTGGACTAAGTTTGTGTGTCAGAATTATATTTCTATTACTTTTGCGTGCTTCCTACGTTCCTCATGATTCTCTAGAAAATTTCTAAGTGATTTAATCAATTAAAACCGAAGTGGGGCTTTATATACTTGGTCTGGACAGGCTGACGTGTCACGAGAGCCAACGCGGAAGGCCCCCACCCTCTGACATCTTTTGCCATCGTGGAGGCTCTGCCTGACTCCTTCATGATAATTCGGCGAATTTCTCACCCGATCTTTTCGGGCACATAGCATGTATGGCTTTCAAATACGCTTAACCAACACGCGAATTAGGCCATCTATGTGCCGGGAATTTGGGTGTAACGATGCAGGAACTTGCCTGGTCTGTTTATAAAACGAAATGAAGGATGTGAATGGTAGGAGATGATCTAGAGCATTTCTTTTAATGAACCTAAATGGTATCCTCATTTTTACCTATAGCCTTGAATAATTAATCTAGTTAGCCCCATTGAGCCTTGAGCCTATTCTTTGATAGTTGCAACATAAGCTTAATCCTTTCCTTTCATAGCCTTGAGTTGATCCAAAACTCCTCAAGCGCGTAAAGGAAAAATACGAAAGAGTAAAGGAGTGAGAAGAATGAAAAAGAAGAAGAAATGGAGTTGTAAAAGTTGAGAAAGGTCAAGGGTGCACTTGCTTGAAAATGATTGAGTATTAGTAGGGAGTAAGAAAATAAATTAATTAAAAGTTACTTATAGAACTCCTTACTAATAAGCTAAGAGTGCCTAAAGAAATGGGGAAACAAAGAGAAAAGGGAAAATTTGAAAAGAAATAAAGGTGAAGTAAGAAAAGAAAGTTCGTAATGAGGGCGTGATGTATTAAAGCGCTTAGGGAAGTTAGTCACTATTGCGCCGAATAGTACCTACCCGTCCCTAAGCTACATTACAACCTAAAAAGTCCTACTTGATCTTACATTCATACATCCTTAAATTAGTGGAGTAAAACACTAAGGGCAAGCTTATGGGTCATTACATGATGCATGTGAATTCTTTGTGAGTGAGTGTAATTCTATTCAATTACCCATACATGTTTAGTTTAATTTTTGCATGGAAATGGGTAACTATTCTTGTTGTGAGGGTATATGGATTTGAATGAAGGATATAATTCATGTTGGATTTTGATCGGTTGATTTGCATGAGTTTGCTAAGATTGAGAGTCGATTCTTGAGGTTAAGAAGTCTTAACGGAGTGGTATTTCATTTCAATGATTAAATCGTGCATGCTCTATTTTGGCTGCTATCTTACACAATCATTATAGCTGTAACTTGAATTATTTTGCTAAATTAGCTATCGTAGTCTCCATATGCATGAGATGTAAAAGGTTTGTTAGAGGACGAACAAGGCTTTATGTCACGCCAGCAGCAGGGGTATGAGCGCTTTTGGTGCCCTAGTAGGACTGGATTGCTAAGCTGGTGAGCCTAAGGCGTGCAGTGCACAGCTAGCTCTATCTCGAGATTTAAGGAAGCAAAGGAGCTATATATATAGCATGCTCTGACCTCGACCAGCGGCCTATAGCCCTTTGTGAATGCAACAACGGCTAACCGAGAAACATACTCACAACAAGGAACCTATGCGAGCCGGCAAGGCCACCATCTTTGTCTAGTCATCGAAACTCAACATAGAGAATATGCGGAATGGCTACGTGACCGGCAAGGTCATCACTACTATCAAACTATGGCCCCACCCACGGCCAACATAGCAGAGAAATGCTAAGCAGTATAACAAAAGCGCACGGCCTCACCACGGCCCAGGCTCAACTAACCACGGGAGATATATATATACAATATGCAAACACCTGCATGAGTAATGATAGAAATGATCGGGATAGGGCACGACCTACCCCCCTTTGTACAACAAAGAGAAAAGAGCTACACCTGCAGGAAATCGGGCTCCGGATGACGGGAGGGGGATGACTGCATGGTAGGATTTGGAATCACGAGGATCGCCTCCTCGTCACATGAGTACTGCGGGCGAGGTGTGCCGGCGCCCCGATGGGCATCGATCCTGGCTGATGCTTGAGTAGTAATGCAAAGCATCTTGAAAACAACTAAATATAGCGAATATAGATAACATCTGCAATCTGTATAGCGGGAGATAGGCCAGATACGAAGAGCGTATGGCCCGAATCGGGCTTTCTGTACGATAGAGACGAGGAGCGTACACAGCAAAACCTTGACTGACTGCTGTTTATTAACTAGTATATAGCACATAAATATATATACAAGTAGAAAGCAAGAGCCAATACCAAACCCCATAAGCCGAGATGGCGCTAAGCAAACAAACAATCCTATACCCTACCGGGTCAAAACCCATTAAAAATAAGTCACTCCACTCGTCGCTAACTAGGAGCACCTCTGCGCCCCTAGATCTCAGGCTCGGGCCATAGCCTCCGATATAAATAGCAGGTAATAAGTCGGGAGGACTCTATGCTGTATCTATAGCGACGTATCTGTTCCTGGCGCTTGTGTGAACTATACATGCTGTAATCTTGATCAGACGATATGGGGAAAGCTTCATCCATCTTCGTCTGGCAGGGACGGCATGCCCTCCTTGGGTGGCGTAAACCCACCCGCTCGGTGGCGACACGATTACCAGCCGGGCGCGAGGTCGCTCAATAAGATGCCCTCACAACAACATCCAAGATCTCGACAAACAATAAGCACGTATATGCATAGCAAACGTATAAGCGAAAAATACTATCGACTTCGATTTCTTATTACGATCTCTTTTACGTGTTTATACGGATTCTTATCTTGTTTAATACTTATTATTATTACTCTTTATCTACTTTATGGCTAATACGTAGCTAGATATCATGCGTAAGATAGCTAATCTGTGAATATCATGTTTGTATGAATGGCTAATCTTTAGCCAAGATATCATGTACATCTGAATGGGTATTTTGTAGCCAAAATCTTGTACAAATACCTCGATTTTACTTTACTAACTTTATTACGAAAATGCGTATCTTTTTATTATTCTAACAACATGCTTGCTAATCCTTACAATGACTATACGGAATGCAGGATGCTAACTGCGCCATTTGTCGCATGCTTTTCTGCCGGCTTTTGGGTGAGTGCGATACGGCCAACGCAAACAGATTCTTGGAACACTCAATTCTCAACATTCAACTCCGGGAACTCAATTACGGAGTTTACTTGATTTACAAGGCTAAAGGTACTAACTTGCAGAAGAAACTAGCTTTACATACCTTAACCTCGAAATTTATCCATTTGTCGGACGCTTCAGTCGTACTCCATCTATTTCTCCCAAGCGCATTCCTTATACGTCAATTAGCACTAAATACACCACTATTACGAAAGACAACGTCACTTTCGATATATTTATAGCCTAAACTTAGGCTTATCGAAAGACGGTCAAAAAACTTGCTATTTTTTGGAAGTCCCGAGGAAGGAAGAAGTATTTACTTTAAGGGTAGGAGCACATTAACACTAGTTTGGAGCAATTCTACTTACCTTAGTCAGTGGCTCGATGATTTGTCGACGTATTTAGCGAAACAAAATCGTGAGAATGCTCCCTGTTGCTAAATACCTCAATACCTAAGGTTAATTTGGATTTGGACTTCGTTTGGCAGGCGTAATTGAGCGATATTTTGTTACCCTCTTCGTACTCCCTCTGTTTTCTCTCTCACGTTCTGGAAATTATAATGAATATATCATTAAAAACCAAAGTGGGGGTTTTATATGCCAGGCCTAGAACGGAGCCAACGTGTCACGAAGCCAACGCGAGGTGGCCCCGCCTCAGAGCCGCTACCCATCACGGAGGCTCGCGGCTCATAGTGATGTGATTTGACAGTTTCGTTCGATCTTTTCCGGGCCTTTTTCTAGCACGTATGGCTTTTTCAAATATGCTTAACCAAAGCACGAATAGGCCATCTAAGCTTAGGAATCTTACGGGTGTAACACTTTAAGTGTGGGGTAGGTGATCACAAGGAAGTCAGCATGTCTAAGTGATGCACATAACTTAGTTTCGCCTTGTTTCTCCCCATTTATTTATATACATTCTCATGTGATTTGTATAAATGTGAATATACACTAACCAACATGATTAGTTCTTGTCTTTTGTAGGTTACAATAAATTTGAGGAACTACTCAATGAGTTGGTGAAGTGGAGGCATGGAATCGGAAGTAGAATGCAAACGTCGGCAAGGAGGTGCGAGAAACGGCCCACTGCTTGGCGTTGGCAACGTGCCCGCGAAGAGCAACGCGACCATGGTGTGCCACGACCCTAGCACGTCTTGTACAAGCGGTGTGTCATGCGCAACGGCCAGCCCCGGCTTCTTGGCAACTATTTTGGTTTCGAGGAATGCCTATGCGATGCCTGTTTGTGTGTGCGGAGGCATATTGGCGCGATAAACTCCGTGACACGAAGCTATTTAATGCTGGAATAATTTGAGACACCTCACGTTTACTATAAATAGGTCCTTAACTCCTAAAAGAGGACACACGATCTTATTTTCTGAAACCACTGAGTGAGGTCACTATTTTATTCTAGAAAACCACCTAGGAGTGAAGGGAGAAGTGGGAGAACTCATCTAGGGTTTGTCAAATTCCTTCTCTTCTACCAATTCTTGTAAGTATGTTAGTTTATTAATGTTTTCTTGTAATGTTACAAACATGAATGGCTAGAACCCTTTATCTAAGGGTTGAAGCCTTGATTTATGATTGTGTTTTACGAATTTGTGTTGGAATTCGCAGTTATTGATTGTTTTTGTGTCTTGCGTTACGGATTATTGGTTGTTTTTATGATTGATCACCATGTGAAAACATACCGTTAACTTAGGCATATGCTTGAAGGCATTACTAGGCAGAACATGAGAATATAGGGAGCATGATTGTATCTCACGGTATAATTTGTGTTAGGATAGAGATATACTAATGCCTTGCTTGGTTGATAAACGGGATTATTTAGAGACTGACTCGGAATTATCACATCTCCACTCGAAGAAGTAGTTGTGAGGATAAGTTGAGTCGAATGATTAGGTGTACGAGAGTCCTAATCCTTATCCACATAAACCACATCCACATAATTAATTGCCCACGAACTAGAATTAGCATCCTCGGTCACAATGTTGCGGTGAGGCTAGTGTGTCGTGTTTAAAAACCGAAAGGCCATGAACATGCAATTCTAATTATGTGAGACGACAGTGATAGTTTCATACCTAAACCATTGCAAATCGTAATAGCGCATGATTATTTGGCTTTAACTCTATATTGCTCCTTGAAGTGAGTGTTCCAGAATATTTCGTTGACCACGGTGGAGCTTAATTAAACCTTCTACGAAAACTTTTATAATAAACATTTTGGTATTTATTATCACACTTGAACTCGATAGTTAGGCCGAATTGGTCCGGTCTGTGGGTTCGACATTAGATTCTTAAAAAAGAGCCACTATATTGCTTGCACGACCCATACGCTTGAGGAATCGGGTGCGGACACATGTTGGCCATGGTAGATTTGATTGTTTGATATATTAGTTAAACTTAGTTTTAATTCTTATTTTATGGTTGTTTGTATATATTTGTGTTAATTTATTTTTTAAAGATTGATCTGTAAAGTAATGTTGGCTTTCGATTGAACTTGGGAAGGAATTGAAAGGGGTTAAAATTAAATACAGGCCTTTAGGAATTCAAAGACCCTTGAACCCGTTGGTGATAGGATAAAAGTTGTTGAGGATAGGGATATACCCTTCAACCGTTTAGTTGAAATACAAGTGACATAATCATTATTTCATTGTTCTCCTACGGCCATAGGAATATAGGTGTTATGGATTCATAAATAGTTCTTGGATTCTGAGGATAGTGGAAAGAAATGGGATGATGGCAACTTGCAACTTAAGGCAAGGTAGGAAGAATCATGCTAGATTTAGTTACATTTGAAAAACTCAACTGAAAGCAACCAAGTGTTGTTGCCTAGTCTGTCATCATTTTTGAAATACAATCAAGCTTGTATTTATTTTATTTAATTTTTACATTTGAAGTTTTCATAGTTTAATTTTCAAAATCAATCTTTATTTTACTCGTTTCTTAGATTTAATTTAATTGAAGTGAAAACCTTACAACGATTAAATTTACAAGTCCTAGTGGGTATGATATCTGGACTTGCTGGTCGATATTACTTGATGACCATGTGCACTTGGGCAGGCATCAAAAAGTTTTTGGTGCCATTGTGGGGGACTTGAATATTGTTTGATTGTTTTGTAGGTTAGGATTTTTATTTTGCTATTATGTGTATATTGTATAGATTTTTACTTTTATTTTTTCCAGTATTACATACCACTCTTCATAACATGACATCTTGGTATATAAATGAGTTGAATGTTGCGGTATTCATATTTTGGTGATCCATATACGAATTGTGAAGGACCTCACTTGTGGACACACTATAGTACTTGTGGTGTATGCGGTTGTCTGGATAGACATTGGAGCCATTGCCAAATTCTTATTCCTTCCCAAGCCCTATTCGATCCTCCACGTTTGTTTTTGAGTAGCATAGGAATAATGAAGAGGAGGAACATCATGCTCAAATAAGCAATATGGGAAAGGCGATCCTGGAGCATATGGAAGTGATGAGGGAGCAACTTGCTATAAGGAAAATCCCCAAAAGGATGATTGCCGAAGCTCATAGAGATGATGGATGAGACTACAACTTGTAATGATTTGCAACTCACAGTCTTAGCCAATACTCAGAGGAACCTCGAAGTGGAATGGAGAATGAAACTCATACAAGAGATAGGCCAATTTGGCTAAAGTATACATAACTCGCGGTGTCTTTTGAAAGAAAAGGTTGAGGCTTACGAGGCCCAACTACAAAAGTATTATGGATACTAGACAATGCATGAAACAAGAAGAAGAATCCCAACCATTATAAGATTCTTTATTGGTGGATATCAATGTTGAGGAGATGGATAAAAGTTAGGATGTCAGCGTAATGTAATCTTGGAGTTAAAAGGCTTATTGGTCCTCATTCCCTAAACACTTTTCGACATTTTGTTGGGTGGAAACCTGAAATACGCCACCCAAGCCTATGGAGAAATGTGTAGATGAGGAACCATATCCCTATATTCTAAAATTTAATATGCCAAAGACACATTACGACATACCTCACTTAAGGGCCAGAAGTATAAGATGCAACATCTATTACTTGATGCCTTCATGTTTACACCACCCCCTTTGAGCATAATAAAAATTTGGAAAAGAAGTTAGGGGTGAAATTTACAAGCTTAAAGTTGAAGGAGAAGTGGTAAAACTTGATGGCATAGTGTCGCGACGTTAAAATCGGGCGCTTTATAGGGAGGCAACCCAATTTGTAATATAGTTTTCCTATTTTTGGCATGTGTCATTTTTGTTGTTTTTTCTTTGCGAGAGAAGGGAAGTCTGAGTACCCCAAATCAAAGCTAAGGATCATGTTTTGAGCTTAAGTGTGGGATAATTTTCCCCAGTAAATCTAAGAGACATGCTGCTAGTTAGGCCACAGGGCCTCGAGGGGGTACGTTCTCCTCTAATCCGATCTTTAATTTTAGTTTCTGAGGACAGAGCAAAGCTTTAAGTGTGGGGTGAGGTATGTCTCCTTGAATTTGTGGTTAAAGGTGATACTCCATCATGTTTTGCCCAGAAAAAAAATTGAATTTTTTTGAAAATTATGGCATAGCTCACCCACTGTCGGTTTTTCTTATGGCCTCCATTCTTTTAGATGGGAACCCTCAGGCAGTAATTTTTTTCATTTTAGGAGTCGTTGTAGTCGTAGAAATGTGATTTCCCTATCATAGATGGATGATGACCATCTTAAGGGAAGGTTCATTACACTTTTTAAAAATTATCTTTTAGGATTGAGTCATAGGTAATCCCACTTGTATGCTTGTTGATATTACGCCCATTTGCTATCTTTTGGAGTAAATAGAGTGGTCATCTTGATTGCATAAGTGAGGATCCATGAAACACACATGTCCTGTGCCCAATTTGACTCAATATATCCTTAGGGATCAATTATGAATAAACTTGTCATTCAATATGATTGTGAAAATGTGTAGCTATAGAAACCCAATTAGATTCTTGTTTCAGCCCAGAGGTGACTGAATTATTTTATATGTATATATTGTAACACCGGAAGGTCCTGCGAATAGACCCATGAGTTGAAGTCGAAAAATGCAGAAAACCTTGAATTTGCAATAGTACGACTCGAAGTGCAGTCGTGGTGAGGACCTACGACTGTCATCAGTCGTGAAACCGGGAGCTTGAGGTTGTGTCACCGGATAGTCCTACGAGCGCTGTGGTGATAGGTACGACTCATGGTTAGGAGTCGTGGTGAATGTCTCGGTGGTTGCGAGTAGTCATCACGGGTCATGGTACGACTCGTAGTATGAAGCAACGAGTCATGGTGAGTTGTGGTTTTTGTGGATGGTACCACGGTTGACGGTACGACCCATGGGATGGTGGTACGCGTCACGGTATACCAGTCATGGCCAAGTTTAGAAAGTTAGGAGAAGGGTGGAAACAATACCAGAGGTAACCACGAGTCGTGACTTAATGATACGACTCGTGGCACGACTTCGTGGTTGGGAGGGCGAGCGCTTTTGGGGGAAATTTGGTAAAGGCACGATTTTTACGCACCTTAGACCCTAAACCACGTCGTTTTGAGAGGTCGGAATAGGGTCTTTAAGGGATGAAAACTCTGTTAAGTTCATTTTAGACGGAGGTTGCAAGTGTTTAGAGAAGAGGGAGTAGGAAGGGTTTTGAGCGAGTTTCTTCCAAGATACCAAGTTTTCACTTAGGGTTCTTCAAGGGGTAGGAAATCAAAAAATTTCCCGGAGTATGTGGGGTTTTGAATGGGTAGATTAGACCACTAACCATGCCCATTCTTTCCATTTTCTACGATTAAGTTGCAAATTCTTGTAGGTCTTAACCCCACAAATGATTTCTCACAGGATTTACCTGAAAGTGTGGTAGTATGTTTAAATTACGGATTTTGAAGTATTTGGGTTGATATTGCTTGTATATTTTATATTTCATGATTTAAAACTCTACTGACTATGGATGCCAAATTATGAAGGATTTTAGTAAAATTCATGTTTATGATGATTCCGCAAACTTAATACGAATTTTTGAATTTCAAGCATGTCTTCCAAGTTTTCTATCTCTTATGTTGTCATGATTATGTTTCACGCTAATAACATTTCAAGCATGATTAATATTTTTGTCCTTTTCCATATGTTGTGTATGATTAATGAACTACGTCTTTGGCCAGGCTCACGGGCCCCAAATTCCATGGCTAGTATTACGAACTTTCAAGCATGGTATGATTTTAATGATTAAACTAGTCGTGCATGTTATGTATGAATTTCTATGAGAAAGTTATATTTTCTTTGGGAGTAGTACTTAACAGGCTGAGTTGGGGCCCAAGATTACGCCGTGAATCTCAAGGAGCTACGTGCACCTTTGTAGAAGGATTATGTTTGGGACCTCTGTGTGTTTGTCCCCATGCCTCTGGGGCCTTCATGATGATGTCGCGCCTTTCATAGTTCCCGCCTGTGGCAAGGTATCCGCGGCCTCCCGACTAGGCGTACAAGTGGACTTTATGTCAATGTTCATGTGTAATATATCGAGTTATAGAAATCTCCCATTGCTCCTCATGGTTTTGAAATATGCATGATTATGTTCTTTTAGCTCAAGTTATGATTTATGAAATGTTTCCCCGCATGTTATGACTTTGATGGGTTTATGAATATTTTTGGAAATATTGAGCGCTTAGATATACTTACCATTTAGGTTTATGATCATGATATTGTATTTATAAATTTTATATTTTTAAGCATTGTTTTGCATATCATACATACTGGTGCTGATGCGGCCCATATATTTTAGGATGCGGTTTGGAAGCTCGAAGGCATCAAATCCTAGTTTGTGCTCGGTTTCGCTAAATCTCTAGTGGTGAGTGCTCACGATCAGAGACACAAACATGTTCAAACTTTTTTAATTGTCTTATGTTCTCAAGGAAACATTTGGGTTAGTTGGGGTTGGTGTCCCATCAATCTTTTCTGAGCAAGCGGCTTCCCGGACTTATGTGTAGTATTCATCCATTTATGTTTGGAATCTACATTATTGTATTTTCTTTATATCTCATGTCCACGACTTTCACCTAGTTCATGTTTAATAAGTTAAGTTTTCTTCCTTATATGAATCAATTAGTATTATGCTCACACCATGGATTGACTTGGGGTCTCAGGGCTCTGTCCGTGTCTACTATCAGGAGTGTACTCTCGGTTCGTGAAAAACTTTCAAGATGTGAGCCATAGGTTCATAGATGTCCTAAGGAGTTTGAAGTCGCATTAGGTAGAGTCTTTTTCATGATCTGTCGTGCGGTCAATGTTTACACCCGGCTTAGATTCCCGACACATAGATGGCCGATTTGCATGTTAGTTAAGCGTATTTGAATGCCATACATGCTAGAAAAGGCCGAGGAGAAAAAATCGGACAAGCGCCAGAGTCGAGGCGTAAGTAAAATGTGACTTATAAATCGCATTCGAGAATCAAAAGCTTATAAATAGCATTTCGGGAATTTATAGGTCTATTATTTTTAGCTCCTAGAGATGGCAACGTGTCACCGGAGGTGGAGCCTCCGCGTTGGCTCAGTGACTACGTTGGCGGCCAGGCCCAAGTATATAAAGCCCCACTTCGGTTTGTGATGTTATTTCCATAAAAGTGAATTTCGAGAAGAAAACATGAGAAAGCAGGAGAGAGCGAAGATTAATATATCCGTTTGATTATGCTGTAAGCGAAGTCGTCTAGTGCCTCAGGAGTGCAGTTATTTAGCGACGGTCGGCATTCCTACGGGTTGTTTAGCGAAATATAGCCGACGAATCGTCGAGCTAGGACCAAGGTAAGTAGAATTTCTCAAACTAGTGTCTATGTGCTCCCTGGCCAGTAAAGTGAATATACATATACGGACTTACGAAAAATAGCAAGTTTGAGCCGTCTTCGATAAACCTAAATTGACTATAATTATATCGAAATTGACGTCGTCCTTCAGAATAAAGTTTATTTAGCTCTAATCAACGTGTTTTATGAATGCGGTTAGGAGAAATAGGCTGGGTGACCGAGCATCGTCCGAAAGTCGGATAACTCGAGTTAAGGTATGTGAAGTTGTTATGTGAGTTAGTAACTGGCGTTGTGAATCATAGTAAACTCAAGTGTTACAGAAACTCTCAGGAGTTGAATGTTGAGGATTGAGTAAGCCTAGTAGATTACGGTTTTGCGTTAGTATCATATTGGGCGAAAGTTAAGTAAAGCATGCGCCAAAGGCGAGTTAGCATTCAAGATTCGATTATAGCCTATTGTATGATTATGAACAGATGTAGAATAAAAAAGCTGAGTTACTGAGAATATTTGGTAAGTAAAATGAGCTCGACAGGCTTGATTTTATAGCTACAGTTAGTCATTGGACGGATGAGATGTGGCTACGGTGCTTGACGGTTAAAGAAGATTTCGGGAATCGGTATAATCGGTAATGAATCGGTATATTACATAAAGAGATCGAGAATAAGAAATGGATTTGAGATAGTCTTTTAGTTATACATGCTTGCTATTTATATGTGCTACTTGCTTGTTGGGACATGTTGTGGCGTGAGGGCCCCTTATTGAGCATCCTCGCCGCCACTGGGTTGGTACTTGAGTAATAGCCAGTTGGCCAGTGGGTTTCACGTCACTCCAGGGTGGCATCTTAGTCCAACGGACGAAGATAGGATGAAGCATTCCCCATAAGCGGATATAATCCCAGCCCATTCAGTTGTCTCCACATTGACTTGTTCAGGTGGCGAGTGCGCTCGGTTTGGTCGCCACGAGAAAGTTCCGAACAGACCTATCTATTCTTGTCTGTACATAGGTGTAGCTCTGGTTTCAGATATGCAGAGAGAACAGACCACTATCTGTTACTGTCACCACGGGAGTCCTCCCAGGACTCGAGACACGGTTACTATCGGAGGCCGAGGCCGAGCCGGGAGACCAGTAGGTAGAGGAGCTCAGTGAAGCGAGATGAGTAGAAGTGACTTATTTTTAGCGGAGTTTTGAACCTGGTAGGGGTATATAGCTTGTTTGATTGCTTGGTGCCATCCGACTTATAGAGTTCGTATTGGCTCTTGCTTGCTAGTTGTATATCTATTTATGTGATATACTAGCTACTACGACGAGCCGTCGCGTTTGCAGTACGCCTCCGCCTTGCTCGGTCTGAAAAGCATGATTCGGTTTTACCCAGTCCTTGGAATTGATTTATCTCACCTTTCCACTCTGAATTTACTAGATATACTATCTATATTGATTTTGATTATATTCTTCGGTTGCTTTGCATACTCGGTACAGCCCGATGCAGCGCCCAATGAAGTATTTGCATTACTACTGCGGTACTCGCAAACGAGAGCGTCCTCATGATTCGGCCAGTATTGGTCATGGCTCTGTAAATCAGATCGATTTCCGAGAGGGAGTGCTTCTTTTACTTTTGATGTACAGTATGGGTAGGTCGGGGCCCTATCCCAGTCTTTCTATTGTTACTCATGACTTACGGGAGAAATGTATACTTATTTCCCAGCCAGTCGGTTGAGCCGGTCGTGAGAGGCGCGTGCGTGTATAGTTTATTTACTATCCTTATTTTTATGTTGGTAGGTGTGGGGGTCATAAATTGCGATAGTGGTGACCTTGTCGGTCATGTAGTCTTACGGTATTCTTGTGTTTAAGTTTGAGATGACTAGTCGGCATGGTGGCCTTGTTGGCACGCAGGTTCGTTATAAGTATGTTAAGTCGGTGTTGTGCAGTGGTGGCTATAGGCCCGAGATGGCGGAGGGCTGTGTTACGGCCGTTATATAGCCCTTTGTTTCCGGGGAACTTGATATAAACTGCTTCAGGCACCGAGATGTGCCTCGGCCCACCGATTAGTAGTCCCGAGATCCTTCTAGGAGCACCGGGTGCAGTCAACCACTCCCCGAGGCGGGGCGTGACAAACTTGGTATCGAGCGAGGTCGTGTCCCGGGAGTCACGGCCGTCGTCTTGTAGAGTCTTGTACATGGATGTGTTGTGCACCACATACTAGGCGGGGAGAGCTGCGAGCATGATAGGATGGTTACTCTTCTTTCTAGTGATCGTGTTATAAGCCAGTGGTATAGGGTGAGTCCACTACAAAAAAAAAAAAACTTACCATATTCTTTGATTCTGAATGCAAAGCGGTCGACAATACCCTATCACGAGCGAGAAGATGGAATATAGCAGAGAAAGTACCGTCGGATATAAGATGTTACGGCATCGGAAGGAAGTGCAGGCCTCCCGGTATGTTATACCTTTATCGGTACTATTTCCGGTATACGTTGATAACGTTAGAGACGGAAGTGAGAAGTATAGCGTACCTACGAGTATCGACTTATTTATTAGCTATATAAGATCATTGAATTACGAGACAAGAGTCAGACTATCGGATGAGTATGAGAAAGAGTGGGAAATGCAGGAGATTCCCATAGCAAATCTTTCCGAGATGTGGAGTACAGTTCCATGTCTTTGCTTATTGGCAATAAGAAAAGGCTATTCCACCTCTTGACCTTGATTCCGAGTATAGCGGAAGAGGGCATAAGAGGTGAGGTGAGATTGCCCAAATCGTGCGGTAAGTGGCCAGTTGATTGATCCCGGTAAGTGTTAGAAAGCATAAAGAGCCCTATGATTATGTAAGTTGTGCGGATACTTATGATAATAAGCTAGTAGAGAAAGTAAGATTGCTAGCTTACCGAAGCGGGGGTAAAAGATTTTTGTCGGTGAAGAATTTCTAGTAATAGTCAAGTCCGAGGTTAGAAAAGGCCAAGTCGCCATGATACGCTGGCAAACAACAAGATATGCAAGGAATTATAGATGATTGATTTGTGATATCGAAAGGTAGAGAGGGTCATGTGAATCGGATAGGTCGCGGCGTAAGTCGAAGAAGTATGAACTAAGACTTGACCGGTAGTACGATTAACAATGAAGAATTTTGCTTGAACCCCGAGTTCGGCTTAAGTAAGATAAAGGAAAGAAGTAGGAGTACCATATTTTGTGGGAAATTAAATTATCCCAGTTGATAGAATGTCGTATTAAGGACTAAGCCTCGAGATGTGATAAGATTGCGATTCGAATCTTGCACTTGATATGTCAGCTTATGGAGAGATGAAATTACCGATACAGCAATTCTAGTCCTATGTGGCCTAGAGATAAGGCCCGTGACAGTCATGGAAATTTGTCAATATAATGCCAGTAAGGCCACACACCAGGGGTTGGTGTTGACCCCACATTGTAAGAGGGCGAATGTCAATAGCGAGGCCATAATCAAGCTCATATGTTGTTACATCGAGAATGGGATGAAAGTCTAACGAAATGATAAGAGAAGGCCAGAGATATCATAAGTTAGAAATGATATATCATGTACAGTGAGACTCGGCCAAAGCATGTCAGATTACGTATCGCTCTGAGTGAGTATGTATTGTACGTAGTTATTGATATATATGTGCGGATACTTGAGATATTGTTAGCTTCCAATAAGAGTTACAATCACCAGTTACGATTAGTGCTAGAAATATATACGAGATCGTCTGGCGGGACCCACTTGTAAGAAGAGAAGAGAGCCGGAGTTAAGTGTGACTTACACTTAGCAAGCTATAAGCTGTCTCGAGATCTTAGCCTATTAAGTTAATAGACTTATATGTTGTTGCGGATCTAGGCTTTAGAAGCTTACAGTATAGCACGAATCGAGATAGCTAGATGTGCAGAGCACGATTAGACAGTCTAACGACCAGCGGCGCTGTATTAGCCCCGAGGAAGCATCCCTAGAGAGATCGGTAACATTATCACATGTGCCGAACCGGGAATTAGAGGCCTAATAGGCATACTTCAGAAGGTTAGTAATACCCGGAATTATTTTTCCGAGTATGATAGTGGCCGCAATCGTCTTCCGGCCTTGTAGGGGAGAGTCGGCCTTAGTCAACCTAGCGGTTACGTAGAAACACCGCAGTCGGCCCGGCCATTCTAGTCGAGATAAGCTCATAGGTACCCCAGAGGTCCACATGTCGGTAGTCGATGACAGAACTGAGTACCTCAGCTTTGGTTCTCACTTAAGATATTCGAATCTGACCTTACTTGAAGGCAGTTTGAAATAGCTCATAAGGCCAGGAATTTCCCAGCTTGTTTGTATAAATCCAGAGTGGATACCGCTTGAGCGTAAGAAATTGGTAGAACTGTTGCTAACACCGGTGTTTACTAAGACCAAGAATCATTAAGCCCGTGAAGATCCCAGAAGATTGATCGCACAGGGTAAGTACGATTAAGCCCGGCTATTGATTATTCCGGAGTTATGCGGTCAGTTATTAGAGATCATGGTCAATATCGGGATCCTACGATCGAGATAAAGAAAGGCACAAGGTGCGAGTGAAGACAGTCGTTCAGGTTATCCCAGCGACAAGTAGCCTTAGCATGCGGCAGAAGGCCGAGATAAGCTCTAGCTATATTGGTAAATTACATCGGTTTCTCAGGCGTGATAAGCCGGTATGACCGTCAATTATGCCAAGCTCTCTAAAAATGAGTATGTTGTATCGAGTCAAGAAGATAAAATGAAGTAGCAAACGCCCTTAGCTACAAAGTCCATTAAGGAGGTTAGCGTACTTGTAGCGGGAACAACGGGATCTATCAGAGAAATACCTCAATTAGTCAATTTGCTTCGTTCGTGTAACAAAATGAAGGACAACAACGCGGTAATTCAGGACACCGCCGTGTCGTCATTAGTTGTGGAGGTAAAACGACAATATGAAGGTCTGACACGATCCGGCTTAAAGATTATATTAAACGGGGAAGCGCCAGGATTTCCAAGTAACGAGAGGGATAGGTATTTGCGTTGTAGGAGCGTCTATGTGTTCCACATGTTTGAGCCTCCGCCGACGGACTATGAACATTACATTAGCCCGCTATTCTATCACCCAGCCCGCAACGAAAATGTGCCACGATATCAAAGAAAACTGCGAGGTGATAGAATTTATGAAAAGAAATTGCTGATTTATGGCCAGTGTCCTAGCGCCAACGGTGAAAGCGAAACACGAGCCGGGCGGTTTGACTCGGGACATAGCATGCCTCTACGGAAATGGGAAGCGATAAATATGGATTTTGTGGCGGGATTACCACATTACTAGACATAGACATGATTCTAATGGGTGATAGTTGTGATTGACAAAATCGGCTCATTTTACGCAGTGAGAACTATCTTCTCGGCCGAAAGATTATGCCGAGTTGTACATCGGAGAAATAGTCGGGTTGCAGTGCCGGTGTCCATTATCTCGGACGGAGGAGCACGGTTACGGCTAGATTTTGTGATCGTTTCGGAGAGGTACGATGCCTTGATTAATTTGAAGCACCGCATTTCACCCTCGGAGCCAGGATAGACGGTGAGCGCACCATTCGGCCGCTTCAGATATGTTGCAAGCATGTGTGCTAGATTTCGGTGGTAGGTTGGGATGAGCATTTTGCCCTTAATTGGGTTTGCTTATAATAACGGCTATCACTCGGCTATTCGGATAAGCGCCTTCCAGAGGCATTATACGGGCAAAAATGCAGATCGCCGGTTGGCTAGTTTGAAGTAGGAGAATCCACGCGTTGATTAGGCCAAACATTGTTCGGCGGTCGAAGAGAAGGTAAAAACATATCGGAAGACGCCTACGGCTGCACGAGCTACCGAAATCATGTATACGGATGGCGGCGCGAGGGCACGGAGTTCGATGTGAATGGCCAGGTATTTCTGAAAGTGTCTGGAGTAGAAAGGGAGTGATGAGATTCGGTAAGAAGAAAGGTAAACTCGGCCCAAGGTTTGTCAGACCCTTATTAGATTAAAGCCGAGAAGAGGCCAAGTGGCATATGAGTTGAGTAAGTTGAAAAGTCCTCTCTAAATAGCAGTTTCATTCGGACGAATGTTCTTAAGGAAGAATGTTACACCAGTAGATTCTGAAACACATAGATGGCTGATTCACGTGTTGGTTAAGCGTATTTGAATGCCATACATGCTAGAAAAGACTAGGGGAAAAATCGGACAAGCGCGCCAAGTCGAGGCCACATCGCAAGGCAAAATGTGAGTTATAAATCGCATTCGAGAATGCGACTTATAAAATACATTAGATACGACTTATAGGTCCCGGTATTTTTAAGCTCCTGCGGTGGCAACGTGTCACGGAGGGGTGGAGCCTCCGTGTTGGCTCCGTGCAGATGGCCTTGACAGGCCCAAGTATATAAAGCCCCACTACTTCGGTTTGTGATGTTATTTCCATAAAAGTGAATTTTCAGCTTGTGAAACGGAGACGAAGGAAGTAATATATATGCGTTTGATTACGGCGCAAGCGAAGTCTAATCTCAAATTAACCTCGAGGAGTACCGAGGTATTTAGCAGCGAGGAGCATTCCTACGGAGTTTGTTGCGAAATACGGCCGACGAATCGTCGAGCTTCCGGAACCAAGATAAGTAGAATTGCTCCAAACTAGTGTCTATGTGTTCCTAAGCCCCAGTAACGTGAATACTTCTCCCTTACGGACTTATGAAAAATGTTGCAAGTTTTCGACCGTCTTTTCGATAAGCCTAAGTTTAGGCTATAATTATATCGAAATTGACGTCGTCCTTGAATGGTTTTATTTAGCTCTAATCAACGTGTTTATGAATGCGGTTGGGAGAAATAGATTTGGATGCGGCCGAGCCTCGTCAGGCCAGTCG
Source organism: Datura stramonium (assembly GCA_018107945.1). Taxonomy (NCBI): domain Eukaryota; kingdom Viridiplantae; phylum Streptophyta; class Magnoliopsida; order Solanales; family Solanaceae; genus Datura; species Datura stramonium. The sequence goes on along the minus strand of JACEIK010002229.1, from coordinate 163,250 downwards.
GATAACTCGAGTTAAGGTATGTGAAGTTGTTCTTCGACAAGTTGTAAGCTTTAGTGTTGTGAATCATAGTAAACTCCGTATTTGAAACTCTCGGGTTGAATGTTGAGAAGTTGAGTAAGCCTAGTAGATTACGGTTTGCGTTAGTATCATATTTGGGCGAAAGTTAGTAAAGCATGCGCCAAGGGCGGGATTAGCATTCAGTTGATAGCCTATTGTATGATTAGCAAGCATGTTGTAGAATAAAACGAATTTTGGAATAAAGGCGGTAAGTAGAATCAGTTAGACGAGCCGGTTTTATGGCTACGAGACTAGCCATTGAGGCAGATGAATGCCCAGCTACAGTGCTTGGCGGTTAAAGAAAGATTTCAAAATCGGTATAATCAGTAAAGAATCGATATAGTACAAAAAGAGAGATCGGAATAAAAATCGGATTTGAATAGTCTTTTGAGTTATACATAGCACTATTTATATGTACTACTTGCTTGTTGAGACTTGTTGTGGCATGAGGGCCCGCAGTGAGCATCGCACCGCCGCCCTTGGGTTGTAGTGTCACCCACGAGCGAGGTGGGTTTCACGTCCTCACGGTGGCATGCCGTCCCAGCTTGGGCGAAGATGGGATGAGATTTTCCCCACTGCATGATATGATCGGCATTTTGATTTGTCTCCTGACTTGTTCGAGGTGGCAATTGCGGCTACAGATTTGAGATAGCCACGAGGAGAGTTCCGAGGGCAGACCTATGCATTACGCTACGTACATAGGTGTAGCTCCGGTTTCGGGCCTGGCAGGGAACCGGACCCTATACGTACTATCTCTGAGAGTCCCTCGGACTTCCGGACACGGTTACTTATATCGGAGGCCGAGGCGGCGGAGACCCGGGGGCGTAGAGCTCACAGTGGCTTAGATGAGTAGAGTGACTTATTTTTGGCAGGTTTGGCCGGGTAGGGGTATATAGCTTGTTTGATTGCTTGGTGCCATCCGGCTTGTAGAGTTGGTATTGGCTCTTACTTCTTGTATATCTATTTATGTGTGATATACTAGCTACTAGACAACGAGCCGTCGCGTTTACGGTACGCCTCCGCCTTATCGATACGGCATGATTGATTTTACAGTCTCCTCGGGTCGGTTATCTCTGCCATCTGATTTGCTAGATATGCTATCTATATTCGGTTTTCAGTTATGTTATTGTAAGTTGCTTTGATACTCGTGCAGTGATGCGCGCCCAATGGGTGACTGCATTACTTACTGCGGTACTCATAGATGAGGTACCGATCCCTCATGATTCCCGGCCCGGCTATTGAGTCATCGGCTCTGTCATCAGAGATCGATTTCCCGGAAGGTATGCTCTTTTACTTTTTGATGTACGGTATGGGTAGGTCGTGGCTTCTCGCCAATGCATTTCTATTGTTACTCATAGAGGCTTGCGAGAATGTATACTTATTTCCTGTGGTCGATTGAGGCGGGTCGTGAGAGGCGATGCGATTTGTATAGTATTTAGTATCCTTGTTTTTTTATGTTGACCGTGTGGGGTCATAAATGCGGTAGTGGTGACCTTGCCGGTCAAAGAGTCTTACGGTATTCTTGTGTTTAAGTTTCGGATGACTAGTCGGCATGGTAGCCTTGTTGGCCGTAGGTTACGATTATAAGTATGTTACGAGTGGTTTGTTATGCAGTGCAGTGGCTATAGGCCCCCGGATGGCCGGAGAGTTTGCATGTTTATAACCGTTATATAGCCCTTGTTTCGGGGAACTGAAATAGAGCTAGCCGGGCACCGGATGTGCCTCGGCCCACCACTTAGTAGTCCGAATCCTTCTAGGGCACCGAGGTGCCCGATCCTTACCCCCAAAGAGGCGGGCGTGGCAGTCAAAATCTCTCCTTCTTTCTAATTCGTGTTGTTCGCGACTACCAAGTTATGGCTCGAAGGATAATCGAAGGAGGAACAGAAATGATGAAAGCCAGGAGTGGAAATGATGATGGGCATCGACAAGCCCCACTAGTTCGAGCCACTAGGGCAGGCAGTGTTTGCCCATGTCGTGTTTTAGGCGCCTATTCAAATGTTGGTGCATGCTTTGACCGCTCGGGTTAACCAGCATTGTTGCGCTTGTTCCTCGAGAATGACAATGCCGGTGCGGCTGGATCGGAGACTTTTTGAGGGATGAGCCCTCCCGAGTTCACGGGGGCAAAGGAGGACGAGGATCACGCGAAGTTCATCGAAGGAATTTTGAAGGTAAATGTTCGGTGGGCTCAGAAGTAAGTTGTTTCGGGTGTGGTAAAACCGGACACATAGTTAGGGATTGCCCTGCCCGGCCAGGTCACGGGTAGTGGAGCCCGCACTTGACATCAGTTCGGCCGTCCCGGTAACACGTCCAGCTCGGCTGAGGTGCTCAGGCGCTCGGCTGAAGAATACGAGACAAAAATCATTTTTGATTTGCTTGTTCACGAAAATATTTTCGGTCTAGGCGTCATAGAGGTGAATCAAGTTTTAATTCTTGAATTGGAATGGTGTCGATAGAAACTTAGTATTTTTCAACGAAACCAATGTAAAAATATGGAGGTCAATTTTGGATGAAAGGTAACCTCTTTATAATTATAAAGATAAAAATGAATTAATTAAATTGAATTTCTTTCTTTGTGCTAGCGGCCAGGGCCAGGCTTAGAGTTTATGCGGTTGGCTCTCGGAAGAGGAGCAAGAGACTTCTCCCGATATGGTTACGGATATATTTGCGAGTTTTCACATTGATGCTTATTCTTTATTAGATTTGGGAGCCACACTATCTTTTGTGACACCTTACATTGGTAGTCGATTTGGAAGTCGGTCAAGTCTTGTCAGACCATTTTTTGTCTCTACCAGTTGGTGACTCGTGTTGCTTGAGGTAGGTATATAGGGTTGCCCTATTACGGTACATAAGGTTACCTCCACGAACTTAGTAAATTGGCTATGACTTTTTGATATCATCTTAGGCATGGATTGGTTGTTTTGCGTATTTATGCTTCTGTTAAATGTAGAACTCGGGCGGTGGAGTTTTGGTTTCCGAGGTGAGTAGGTTTTAGAATGGAGGGAGTGGTTGGTGATCTTTGTGGAGTCGCTTTATCTCCTATATCAAGGCCAGAAAAATGATTTCCAAGGGCTGTATTTACCACTTGGTTAGGGTTAAGGATGTCACGTACGAGACCCCAACCTTTCGATCGATCCACAGCCAGTACGTTTAATAACCGAGTATTTCAGATGACCTATGGTATTCCTCCCCGAGAGGAGATTGATTTTGGAATTGACCTTTTACCCGGCCAAGCCCATATCAATTCCTCCCCTCTTGAATGGCCCCATCATTAAAAAAGAGTTAAAGGGCTTGATTGAAGGATTTGATAGATAAGAGGGTTTCATATAAATCAAGTAAGTCCACATGGGGTGCCCAGTGTTGTTAGATGCGGAAGAAAAGATGGTTCCTAGCGGATGTGTATTGATTATAGGCTTGATTGAACAAGGTCACCATCAAGAATAGATATCCCTTACAAGTTGATGACTTATTCGATCGATTCAGGGTGCCAAATACTTCTCTAACATAGATCTCGGGTTCGGGTATCACCATTCGAGTCCAGAAAGAGCGACATTCCAAGGCGCTTTGTGAACTTGGTATGGCCATTTTGAATTCGTTGTTATATCTTTTGGACTAACCAATGCCCTTGCATCTTTTATGGATTTGATGAACAGAATATTCTATGCATATTTAAAAGATATCTTAGATTGTATTCATTGACAACATATAAATATACTCCGGATCGAGAAGGAACATCTGTCATGCCCACCTTGGGAGGCATGGGCGCAGCGAGGTGCCCTTCTAGGACTGGAACTGCGGCGGTTGAGCTATATAGCAGTTTTGTAAATACAACCCCAGGCCGACAAGGCCTAAGCCACACAATGAAAATAAACGGCCAACAAGAAACCAACAAACATAGGGGAGTCTGATGCGGGCGACAGACGCCGTGATATCTAGTTTTTAGCGGAAAGTGAAAAGTTGATGCTAAGGCGAGATATGACCGACAAGGCCTGCTTGAGCAACTAAATAGGGCCCACACGGCTAACACACATAGTTAAAAACATATGGGCCCCATACGACCGATATCATCTAACCACGGGAAGTAATGCAATACGCAAGCCTACCCATACTTGTACAAACAAAAATAAACCTACATCACCTGGGCTCGGAAGAAAGGAGTGATGGCTCTCTGTTGGCCCAGGCCCCGCAAGGGACTACCTCGTCTACTGCGCTGCGAGAAAGTGCTGCAGCACCCCGAAGGGTGTCAGGTATCCGCAGTGCGAATATGTAAAGCGGTAACTTTAAATAATTGAAAGTAAGGAAATAAAAGCGGAAACAATAACTAAGTAAGGAAACAAACTAAAAATGATGATAGTTAAATCGGGCTAAACATAACTATAATAAGGAGAGTAGGGTTCATACCTGGCAAATGAGGCTTCTTACTATCTAACTATCGGTAACTAAAAGCAAGCATAAACCTTACTTAGACCCCATGGCCGGAAGGTGCAATCGGCCTGAGAATAACCCACCTGGGCCCCACGTTAGCCACTAGTGAGCACACCTCAGCTCTGTGTATCCCTATCTAGGTCATATTGAATCAATTACCGGCTATAAGCGTCACACTTCGAGTCCCTAGGTGGCCAGTTGGGCCCTTCCGGCCCCAGGCTATAGGCTGTGCACGAGTCCAAAGGACTCCCCAAGTATCTACACCAGGGCGCAAGTGCTCGCGGGGGTGTGTATAAGGTAACCACGACAAATATGAGGATATGGATCCCCATCTTCGTCCCCTGCGAGATGGCATGCCGCTACGTAGAGCGACATATCCTCTCCCACACAGGCGGGCGAGTCGCCACGGCTAATAACCACAGGGCGGTCACGGAAGGCTATCTGGTATAATCCGGCCAAGTATTACAATTTACAAGTCTCAATGACCTTGTTCCTTCATGTGATAACATCTGCGACATACTTTCTGATTCATCTTTGGATTACTATCTTTGAAAAACTAACTTGCCGAAATAAAATGCCTTAACATACCTCGTTCACTATTTATCGATTAGCGGGCGAGTTCGGATGATATTTAAACATTCTTCAGCTGATAATCATATTAACGGAAGAATAGGGCTAACTTCATAACTATATTTGAAAAAACAATAACTTATATATATATATATGCGACTCTACTTCAACTTATCGAATGACGATCAAAAACTCATAATTTCTTGGTAATCTAGAAGGGAGAAATACTTACTTTAAGCACAGGATCATTTTGACACTAGTTTGGAGCAATTCCAACAACTTTGGCTCGGTAGGACCACGATTTGCCGGGCAAATTTCACGAAACTAACCGTAGAAATGCTTCTGTGACCTTATACTTCGATACTTGAAGTTAATTTGGATTTGAACGGCGTTTAGCGGCACAATTGGATGAAAATTATATGTTTTCCTTCGTCTCTATTCTCTATGGGTCGTGTTATATATGAAAAATAACTTATGAAATCTAAGGGTGAGCCTATATATACTTGAAGCGACATACAAGGCAACGTGGCACGGCCAACGATACCGTTCTTTGCATACCACGATCCCAGCTAATGCGGAGGAGCGGCTGTTGTGTGCCACTTTTCTCTCTAGGCGGCTTTGTTGACCTCCTCTCACAAAATCCCAACTTGACCCTTTCGTTAGGCCTTTCCCCGGGCCCTTTCCTCATACGTATGGCATTCTAAAACTCTCAACCAACATGCGAATAGGCCAGGCTAAACGCTAGAAACTACGGGGTGTAACATCCTTCCCCCTTAAGAACATTCATCCTCGAATGTTAACTTTTTACTTTCAAGAATCTTAACACTTGCAATTACTTATCTGGAGAAATTTAGTGAGTCTCCCACGTAATATGGACTATCCAAAATCGAAACAAAGAAAGGTCCAATATAGGTACTCCACACGAAGATTATGGCATTCATCTCACAATAGAATGAAGTCAACTGCTCCACATATACATGTATATAATGCAACTTATGAAAGAACAACAACAACATACCTCTGAGTGAACAATCGTTAAATTAAAATAAGCGAGGATATCTGGTTTCATACAATCTTACACTTTGAGTCATTTCCTCACCGTTCTTATTCCACCATAACACTTTAACAAAAGAAGCATCTTTTGTTCTTTGTCTCTGATCTGCCGATCTAGTATGGCTCTTAGACTTAACCGTAAGCTAACTCCTCGGTGATTTGGACATCTTTGGTAGGACAATTCGGGAGGGATCTCCTATGCACTTCCTCGGCGTGATACGTGGCGGGTTGAGAACGGATTCCTAGTGCAGGTAAATCCAATTCATAAGCCACTTGGCTATCCTTGATGAATCGATAAGGCCCAATAAACATCGGACTAAGATTTCACTTTCTTACAAAATCTAGGTACACCCTTCATCGGTGAAACCATCTGGAATACCCAATCACCCACATTAGAATTCTAGGTTTCTTTCCGCACATCGCGCGCAAGATTTCCCAGCCGGCTACAGCGCTCGGCGGGCGTTCCCTGATAAGATTTACATTCTCTTTTGGCCGACAAAATACTCAGCTGATCAGTGGTCCCTACCTCGAACCAACCGGGGACCTGCAATTCCGCCCATATAACGCTTCATAAGGCGCCATCTGAATTGGAATGATAAATGTTATTATAGGAAAATTCAGCCAAGGGTGATGTTTCATCATTTTGCCTCCAAATCTAGCACACATGCCAGTAACATATCCTGGGTGTTTGGATTGTGCGTTACGCTTTGCCCAGTCTATTTGAGGATGGAAGGTTGTGCTCGGGTTAACTTGTCCCCTAGGCCCCTACGAAAAGATTGCAAAACTTAGCTATGCTTGTGCCCCTGTTTGTTAGAGATAATTGACCGACGAGAACACCATGATATCGGACTATTTCTCTATTATACGGCTCGCGTAATCTTCGACTGAAAAGGTGGCCCTTACTAGTAGAAAGTGAGCTAGTGCAGTCAACCGGTCAACAGTACCCAGGATAGAATCATATTTACACAGTACGAGGTAAGCCTACTACGAAATCCATATTAATTGCCTCCCATTTCCATAAAGGAACGGCTATATCCACAGTGTCGATCCACTTTGGTTTTTGATGTTCGGCTTTCACTGTTGCATTTCGGACATTGAGCTACGAATTTTTCTATCCCACTTTTTAATTCCGGCCATCCAGTAAATCTCCTTTACGTCATGGTACATTTTTGTCGAACCTTTGGATGGAGAGTAACGGGTATAGTGTACTCGCCTATAATTTGCGGCGAAGCCTGCCCCGCGTCTGCAGAGCGCGAGCGATCTACATATCTCGAAACTCCGTCCTCGGTTTTGAAATCGGTCACTTCCCCTACATTGGACCCTATTTCTAAAATCCCGAACCGATCTAGGATCTTCATCTTTGTTGTTCCTTCACTTCCCGCAATGATGACAACTGCGGTGGCTACGGATTACCTTTCCATTGTCTCCTAAATCTACCTCCTGAATGGTAAAGCGCTGGTGATGCAATTCTCGGGCGAATTCCTGCCCAGCTCGGGGCGTAAGTATGCCAGCTTCCCATGGATTTGCGGCTAAGGAGCATACGCTACAACATTGGCCCTTCTTGGGTAATATAAAATATTCACATAATAATCCTTTAACGAACCAACCGACGATCTTACCATAAATTCAACTCTTTAAGGTGAAAATATCTGCGAGGCTTTTGTGATCGGTGAAAATATCTATGTGGACGCCATACGGAGTAGTGTCTCCATATTTTCAAAAGAATGAATCACCGCGGATAACTCCGGGTCATGGGTAGAGGTAGTTAATTCTCGTAGCCTGCGGCTTCTGAGGCATAAAGCGAAATCACCTTACCATGCGCATCAAAACACATCCTAACCCCAACACCAGAAGCGTCACAATAGACTTCATAACCCTCTGTTCCTTGCAATACTATCACCGGTGCCGGTGTCAATATGTCTTTCGGTTCTGAAAGCTCTTTACTCCACAATGCGTCATTCGATGGAATTTCTGCTTTGTCTTCTGCGTCGGTATGGTTAAAGGTGCCACTAAAGTGGAGAATCCTTCGAGAACCTCCTATAATACCGGCTAACCCCGGAAACTACATACCTTGGTCGGAGTGGTAGGTCTAGGTCATGTTTTCACTGCCTCATCTTATGCGTATCTACCGTATAACATACGACACAATATGGCCAAAAGAAGACTCTTTTGAATTCAGCCAATATTCACATTTAGAGAAAATTTTGCATATAGTTGGCGATCTCACGAGAATTTGGAGTATCGCGTGGGTCACGGTGATACGTCTCATGACGAGAAGAATACACGGAGATATCATCGATAAATACTATCACGAAAAAGTCGAGGTATAGTCTAAAAATATTGTTCATCGGGTCCATGAATATTCTTTGGGGCATTTGTCAATCCAGAAGGACGTGACTAGAAATTCAAAGTGGCCATATGGTCTGGCGGAGTTCTTGGAATATCTCTTTCACGAACACGGACACGATGATATCTGATCTTAAGTCAATCTTTGAAAAATACCTCGCTCCTGTAGCGTCAAACCCAATTCGTCTATTTTGGAAGCGGGTACTTATTTTTGATAGTGACTTTATTCAACTACCGATAATAAACACACATACGGAGGGAGTCGTCCTTCTTCCTCACAAACAGAGCGCGCACCCCATGAGTGGGGTACTGGCTTTGATAAAGCCCTTGTCTAGAAAATCCTTCAATTGTTCCTTTAGTTGTGAGTTCGGCGGGAGCCATCACGATATGGAGGAATAGATATAAGTGAGTTTCTAGTAATGAATCGATTGCAAAATCAATTTCCCTTTACGGAGGAATACCACGAAGCTCATACGGAAATACGTCGGGAAATTCATTAACCACTTGAATAGATTGAAGGGTCGGAGGCTCTGCTTGAAGACATCTGAACTACGACAATATGATAAATGCACCCTTTTGCTATTAATTTTCTCGCTCGAAGATAGAAAATAAACCTACCTTTTGGCGTGGTTGTACTACCTTTCCCCTCCCACGTACTGCCTCTCTGAAAGTGCAATCGGAAAATCTTGGTCCAACATTTCCACATTGGCATAGCATGGAGCTAGCCCGATCCGTACCACATGTAACGCATAAAATCAACCATTTCAAGTTCTATCAAATCTGTCGTGGTCGGCGTTTGGCAACCTCTTTGTACACCTGATAGACCTTTTTGGCTATAATAGAATCACCAATGGGTGTAGACTGCGAGAAAGGTCGCCGAAGCAATTACGACGTAATGCTAAACTTAGGGCCATTACTTGATTGTAAGCATAGGACAAAGTGGATCACGGATCTATCCAAAACACAAAGCGAGATGAGAGGAAATGTTGACATACTGTCACAACATCTAGTGACGACTCTAAATCCTATATCGCCTCGGTAGTGCATAAGTATGGTCTAGGCCGGCACCGGAAGGCTGGAGGCTGATGCTGCCTCGGCCTACGCGGTGGCCCCGAGGGCCTACTGCCTACAGGGAATCTTTGGGCTTCGTGATCTACTTTGAGGACCTATCTTGTGCCGATCCGTTCACACGACCCCTAGCTAGACAATTCCTCATCATTGACCCTCCTGTCCCCAAATATAGCATGTCGTGAGACCCGCTACCTACATGTTTCGACTCTCCTCTGCTGCTTTGTGAACCTACTACTCGTGAGCCTTGGGCTGGCTGCCCTAGGCGACTAGACACCTGCTCCTGCCGTGGTGGAGGCGGGAGTCTAGGCGGCCTATTGAACCATGCTAGAGTCCTCCCACGGGACTCCTCTTGCTGACCTATCGGATAATTCATCCGAGTCTATCCACCAGCGGAGCTGCTCACCGACTTGTCCTCCATAATATCCAGATTGTGGCCCCATCGATACCCTCAATACGAGCAAAAGCCTACATACGGGTGACACCATATCCTCTCACGGTGTGGTGTGATGCAAGTCTCCAACATAATGCAGGTTCAGCCCTATAATAAACGGTGTGCTGCAGCGGGCATTGGTTCCACAAAGGCTGGCGCATATCGAGCCAAGGTGAAATCTCATGGCATATTCCCAAAAAACACTCATCGACCCCTACTCCAAGTGTAGGAACTGATCCAGCAGGAATGTCAAATCTCCCGCGGTAGGTAATGATCCAGAAATCACCTGAAAAGCTTTACCAAGTGGGAGGAAACATCTCTCCTCGGGACCTCTCCCAGCTCATGCCAAAATGCGGCGATGTCCGTGGCAGAACCTCCAACTCAGCGGCTTTGTGGGTGTAGCATACATCACCACAGAAAATCCTCTCTGCATACAGTCTAAAAGTCTTGAGGGTCCTCGGTCCGATCTGTCCTTGTGAATTCGGGGGACTTGGTGCTAGGAACTCTCGGACCTCGGTACCGAGGCCTGCAAGATTGCAGCGCCAGGTAACCTTTGGTGGCAGCGACCATCATACGGTGCTAGCATGACCCACGCGCTCTACGACCTCTGGTCGGATTGTATGGAGTGTAGAAGCTGCTAGAGGTGGTGTCATCACATTGGCCATCCCAGCGTACGACGTGGTGGAGATTGCTAGGGAGGTCTAGATGATACCTCTGTAGATCCCTCGGGTGGGTGATTATGGCCAGAGGTGAGGAACCCTTTGCAGTGCCATCTCCCTCTTAGCACATCTAACCTCCTTGTTGTAGGAATTATCGGCGATCGACATTTCTGTAAACAAAGAGTATAATGAGCTTAGGGACTCAAACCTATCTTGTACCACTATATCAAAACGGCGGAATAAGAAGAAAGAGTAACCATCCTATCATGCCTCGTAGCCTTCTTCCTATAGTATGTGGTGCACAACACATCCATAGGCAAGACTCACTTAGCACGCTGCAGACTCACGAGACATGACACATCTGAGACCAAGTTTTCACGCCCTTCAGGAGGCATGACTTGCACACAATTGCTGTCTAGGAAGCCCCGGACTACGGGCGATTGAGCTCCTAAGCACCTGCGAAGTGCCGGGGATGACTCTACATACGGAATCAAGAAAACAACGGGCTATATAGAGGCTGCAAATACAACCCCGACAAACAAGGCCTCTGACCACTTGTGAAAATAAACAACTAACCATAAACCAACAAACATAGGAAGTCATGCGGAGTAAGAGCAAGGCCACCATGATATCTAGTTTTAAGCGAAAAGTGAAAGTTGATGCTAAATTGAGCTATGACCGACAAGGCCACCAGCCAATAGCTAAATAGGGCTCCACACGGCCAACACACATAGTTAAAAACATATATAGACGCGTGCCGATATCGTCTAACCACGGGGAAGTAATGCAATCTTCAAGCCTTTAGGAGTAATAAGTGGCAGAGACGGGGCCACGGCCTACCCGCATCTTATTACAAACAAAAGAAATAAACCTCTATCACATAGGCTCGGACAGCAGTGTAGCTCTGTATGATTGGCTTGGAACTTCACAGACTTGCTCACCATCGTCATCTGCACACAACGGGAAAGTAATGCGGCGCCCCAAAAGGGCGTCGGTACCACAGTGCGAAGTATGTAAACCGGTAACATTAAATAATTGAAAGTAAGGAGAGTAGGCTTCACACAGGAAAATAAAATCTTCTTTGTCTAGCTATCGGTAACTAAAGCAAGCATAAACCTTACTGGCCCCACATGCGTAGGAAAATTTTAATCAACACGAATAACCCACCTAGGCCCCCATTAGACCTAGTGAGCACACCTCAATCTATATACCCCTATCCGAGTCATATTGAATCAACTACGGCTATAGCGTCACGGTCCCAGGAGTGCATGGTGAGCCGCTCGACCCACGACTATGGCGTACTTTGATCGGAGGACTCACGACATCTCTACACCACAGGTGTAAATGCTCGGCGGGGCTGTGTATAAGGCCAACCATGACAAATGACGATCTGGATCCCCATATTAGTCCCTTGTGGGCCAAGCATGCCGCTCACGTAGAAGCGTATCCTATCTCTGGCGGGCGAGTCAGCATAGCTATTAACTGCAGGGCGGTCACGAAGCTATACGCGGGTATAATCCGGCCCAAAATAATACAATTTACAAAGTCTCAATTGACAACGACAACTAAACACGGTAACATACTCCTGACATACATTTCTTTTGAGATTATCTTTGATTACTATCTTGAAGAAACTAACTTTTGAAAAAATTCCTTAACATACCTTATTAGCTATTTCTGGAATTAAGCGGCGAGGATTGGTGGTATTAAGTTGTTCTTCGCAACTATAATCATATTAACGGAAGAATAGGGCTAACTTTGTTACTATATTTGAAATAATAACTTATATATATATACTAACTTGTCATGCCGGAAGCCTTGGGAGGCGTGAGCGGCACTGTCTTTACTAGAACTGGCTAGCAGGTTATGCAGGCCTAAACACCTCTTGTGCGGGGCGCTCTAACTCTAGAAATCAAGAAAACAACGGGCTTTATATAAGCATTTATCAAATACAACCCCAGGCCGACAAGGCCTATAGCCACTGTGAAAGTAAACGAGAAAAACAAGGCCCCAGCATGGCCAACGCGTAGTCAAAGATCACGTACGGCCCAGCGTAGAAGCAGTCCACATCTAACCATAGGGAATGATGCAATCTGCGACCTCACAGGAAGTAATAAGATGGTCGGGACGAGCTGACCTACCCACTCTTGCACAAACAACATAAGAAGTAAACCTCTATCACACAAGCTCCGGAAGAGGGGCGTGGCTCTATGCGGGCGAAGCGGGAACTACGGGGATGCACTCCTTGTCTGAGTGTACCATCGGGCAAGTAATGCGAGCGCCCCAAGCGGGTCGTACCACAAGTGCGAGTATGTAAAAGCAATAGCTATAAATGACTTAAAGTAAGAAATTAAGGTGACCATAGGCTGATAAGGAAACGGGTGAAGTTGATGGAAGTAGTGGAATCGGGACTAAACATAGCTGTAGTAAGAAGGGTAGGGAGTGACACACGACAAACAAAACGTCTTATTGTCTAACTATCGGTAACTAAAGAAACATAACATAACGTAAACCTTACGGCTCCCATAAGCCGGAAGGTACAATAAAATAAAACAACCCACACGGTCCCCCATTAACCCTAGTGAGTACACCTCGTCTATATACCCCTATCCACGTCATATTGAGTCAACTACCGACTAAAAGCCATCCTGTGATCTCACGGAGATGCAACTTAGGCATTGGGCCACGACTATAGTAGTGCACTGAGTCGGGAGGACTCACGATATCTACACCACAGGTGCGAAGCCTCGGCGGGGGTGTGTATAGGCCATCCACGGCAAAATATGAGAGGCGGCTCCCCGTCTTAGTCCCTTGCGGACGACATGTCTTTCCGTGAAGCGACGTATCCACGCCTGGTGGATGAGTCGACACAACTATTAACCACAGGCGGTCACTTGAGCTATACGAGTAATCCGGCCCAAAATAATATAATTACGAGTCTCAAACTAACAATACTTGCACACTTAATAACATACTTCTTGATATGCTTTACTTAAGGATTCATCTTGAGATTCTTACGCTAAATAAATACGACTAATCAATCTATCTATTTAATGAGAGAATATTTAGCCTTGGGCCTCATGCTAATTCTAGTCGCTTTTTTAGGATAATGCGCCTTAATTTGTCTGCCGGGCGCGCCCCATTACCGTGTCGATTAGAGGATCACATTAGTGATCATGATCTCTAATAGTGCAGGTTGAGTAAAGCCAGTGCGAGGATTGCCTAACAATGCTGCGAATGTCCTACTCGGACCTGTATAACTCATGGATAAATGTGGGATTGTGGATAGTTAACTACTTTATTGCTCTAATTAAAAAACTATAGGGTTGGGCTTGATGAACTTGCTTCTGCACGATCGGCACCCTGGTCCTTCATAGGAGACTTATGGTGCTCTTGTACTAGCAAGTACTACGGCTCCTTAGGCCTTATCTTGAATCACTCGGATCTATATTAGCACATTCCGAGCAATTCTCAATCTTATAGGCAATTCTATATAGACTGGCCTCTGCGGCACCTACATGCTGAATACCTTACAGGCAGGCTAGGGTGTTGGCCCATCAGCGACTCTGTTTGTGGACCCCTCTTGGGGTACCCACGGGTTTATACGGCCTTCTCGAGACAATTGGGCTGGCTAGCTGGCATCACCATGTTAGCTGTTAGATTGACTAAGGCTGACAATCAGCGATAAGTCTAAAGATGGCGGCGATCACTCGTGCCTTTGGAAAAATCCTAGTTTCTCCTAGCTTTCTAGAATACACCTATTGGTCTCTATTTATAGTTTGGGACGTATGATAATGCCAATTACCTATAAGGATGCTTTCCTTCTAATACGGGCGCCAGCGAGGTCGTCGGACCGCTAAGCGTACCCGTACTATTTAACGGTGATTCCAGGCTACTAACTCTTTACGAGCCTACAGATTCAGGCGGCAACAAACATATATGTCTGACCATCACAAAAAACTGAGAATTAAAAGAGTTTCTATAAGCTCTAGCGAATCACATTTAACTTGCTCTCTTTTAGCGAAGGGTCCTTCGGTATGATACTGTGCCCATATGTTTTGTAGAGCTAACCAGAATTTATGTAGCTGTAATCACTGTTACAGCTAATCGCAACATATCGATATTTATATCGTATGTCAATAGCGACTAATTACAATATATCAAATTACAATCTAATGGTAACAACTATGCGGCATCGAGATCGTTATTTTTATTTGAGAACATAAGTCGTAACATTGTATAACTAGGATACTTAGGGTTAAGCCTTACATACCTCGTTCACTTGATTTCCTAACTAAGCGATGAGTATCGGCTCGTATTTAAGCACACTTCTCAACTATAATCATATTAGCCGAAGAATAGGGCCAGCTTCCGTTGCCAATTCAAAGAAAATAATAACTTTATATATATATATTGACTACCACGTCAATCTTATCGAAAGACGATCAGAAACTCGTGATTTTCGGAGATCTAGAAGGGAGAAATACTTACTTTAGAAGTACGTGATGTTGACACTAGTTTGGAGCAATTCCAGCATCTTTGGCTCGCCGGGAAGATGATTCGCGGGGCGATTCACTAAACTAACTTTCAGTAGAAATGCTCCACAACAGCCTTATACTTCGATACCGAAGTTAATTTGGGTGTTGGATGGTGTTTAGCGAGCGTAATCGGATGAAAGTTATTTATTCCCTTCGTCTCTATCTCCGCTTGAGGTCGTGAGGTATATGAAAATAAACAAGAATCCTAAGGGTGGGAGCCTATATATACTTGAAGAAGAATACATGGCAATGTAGCACATTGGCCGTCGCGCCCGTTCGGCTCAGGTGCCATGTTGGCTAATGCGCTGATTCTACTCCGTGCCACTTTTCCCCTTTGGTAGCTTGGTTTGGCCTCCTCTAGCGAAATCCCAACTTGGCACTCGTTAGGCCTTTCCCCGGGCCCTTTCTCGCATGTGGGGGAACTCTAAAACTTTCAACCAACATGCGAATGAGCCAGCTAAATGCTAGAAACTTATGGGGTGTACTATCCTCCCCCCTTAAGAACATTCTACCTCGAATGTTAACTTCTTCTTGGAAGAACTTTAACTTACAATTACTCATTACGAAAAATTTCGACGAGTCTCCCTATAATATGGACCATCCAAAATCTTGAAAGAAGTCCAATACGGAGTACTCCATGCAATACTATGGCATTCATTTCCCAATGGTAAGAAATTGATTCTCTCATAAACATGTATATAATGCGGCTTATAACACTTACAACAATGACAACATACCTCTATTTGTCGCTAATTACGAAATAACGGGATATCTGGTTTCATATCATCTTCTTCCTCAGGTCATCTCCTCTCGGTTCTTATTTCTCCATAACACGTTAATAGAAGCAACATCTTTAGTTCTTAATCTGCGGATCTGGCGATCTAGTATGGATACTAGAGCTTCTTCATAAGCTAAATCCTCGGTGATTTGAACGTCTCGGGCTAGGCTGTCAAGGAAGGATCCCCTATACACTTCCTCAACATTGATACGTGAAAAGTTGGGTGAATGGGTTCTAGTGAGTAAATCCAATTCATAAGTCACACAGCTTATCCTTTAGCAAATTTTATAAGGCCCAATAAACCTTGAAGGCAGCGTGCCTCTCTTCCAAATCTAAGCCACCTTTCATCGGTGAAACCTTGAGAATACCCGGTCACCCTGCCCCGAACTCTAGGTTTCTCCAGCTGAGAGCATCGGCGTAAGATTTAGCGGCTACGAGCGATTAGTGAAGCGTTCTCGATACCTTGCCCATTTTAACATGTCCGAGGTTTTTCTCTACCTTCTGAAGTTATCCCCTAGAAGGCTGCACTTTCATCTATGGTGGGCCTCGAGTGCGGGTTATGTTCTACTTAGCCACCAATTAGGAGTGGGGAATGGGTGCTTAAGTTGGCATGTAGCAGTCTGTTCTAACATCCTTTCCTAAAATTTAGCGCGGATTGCGCCCCTTGTCGTAGTTTATCAAACACTAGGCTCACGCACTCCATCTATACGAGGTATTTAACTGACATAAGTCTTAATTGCAACATAAATTCATTTAGCGAGCCTGGAAATTGACACCATTGGTCTTATTGTAAACTCAAATAAGAGTTAGGCTACGCTGGTGTGGCATGGCTTTTGGCCCGGTATTCATATTAATTATCCTCCACTCCCTTGCGAACCACGACCATCTCTTATATTGAATGCTTTCGGTTCTGCTATTACACCTTTTGGCTGTCAGGGCTCTTTGCTTCCATGATTTAATGATATCTCTGTCCTCTCGTACCGTCATTGCTTTTCGTTAAATTACGGGTGCAACGAACACATGTACCCTTATCTATGGTCCACTATTTGAAGTTCCGCCACCCTTGGAATGTGAGTCAACATCCGGACCTTGACCTTGCTTGTTCTGTATATTGAAGGCATGGCATGCATTTGGGCCTTGTTTCCAAGTTTCACTAGAGTAGAGTCTCCATGTCGGCACTCTCTTACCTTCCTCTTAAATGGACGTACCGCAACATTCTAGGCTACAACCATCTTTGTCTCTTAGCTATTGTGAGGCTTAGTCCTTAAAATACGATGTTCTATCAACCGGAGGTGATTCTAATTTCCTCAGTATGGTTTCGTGCTTTTCACTTACTTATTGGGCGAGCTCACAGGGTCATGGTACCCACCTTACATTGTCAATAAGGTTTTGACCCGGGTTTGACCTATACTTATTCGCTTCTTGATCGGACCCATTTTATTCATATGACACTCCTGTCTTTCGATATCACAAGCCCAAGATCATAACCATTATCTTGCGGGCATATCCTGCTAGTCATTAGTATGCTACGGCGGCCTTTTTCGACTTGAACTTGGCTGTACTAGGAGTTTTATCGTGATGGATTTCTTACACACACTTCGAGTAAGCTGGTAGTCTTGCCCGCTCTTCTAACTTATTATCGTGAAGGTTTGGACAACTTACATAAACATTGAGGCCCCACTCTTTCTGAACACTTTCTTGAGTCAACAAAATCCAACCTTCGCTTAATATTTTCAAGGGCAACAATAGCCTCAATTCTTATTCCCTCTTACATCTTGGAAAAAAAATCTAAGGGTAGGAATAATCTTTTCTTAGCGCAATGAAACAAAAATATGGAAGCGTACAACGTTCGAAAGGATGGAGGTGGGAATCTGCATTTCTCCTTCCTGCTCTCCCGTCCGTCAAGTAATATAATAATGCTTGTCGTCTTGATCGGATCTTGTATATCCAATATATAGGATTAACTCGTATATACGCTATACTCGACTCTCTACTACGAGGTTTTAAAAAGGAGCTGAGGACGGTGTTGTGCGTCATCACGGTGTGAGGTTCTGGTATCTCAGGAGAGTATTAGGGAGATCGGGGCGTCCACTCCCGATCCTTGGTGGAAACTTATCTCCCATTTGTGGCATCTTAATGATACCTCCTCTTGCAGCTGTAGTTATCTTGCAACTAGTTGGTGTTTGTCATATATCCAAACATTGCCCTAGGCAGACATAACATGGAAAACTTAGGGACTTAACCACTATACAACCTTGCTACATAGCATGATGCGAGAAGAAGAACGAGTACCCATCCTATCATGCCTTGCGGCCTCTTGTCTACGAGTATGTGAGGTGCGCAACACATCCATAGACAAGACTCTGCCAACACTGACTTGCGGACTACAGGATACGACTGCTTTGATACCAAGTTTGTAAAGCCCCGCCCCTTTGGAGGCATATTTGGCTTTTCAGTGCCTACTAGAACTGAACTGCGAGTACATCGACCTAAGCACCTGCGGGTGCAAGGGTGCTCTAACTCTGAATCAAGAAAACAGGCTGCCACTGCTTGATTGTAAATACAGCTTGAAGCCGACAAGGCCTATAGCCTATGAAAATAAACGGTACTTGAGGCCCATTATATCCGAAACACACATAGTCCACATCATATACGGCCCCACCATTTGATACATCCTAACCACGAGGGAAAGATACAGTACGCAAGCCTCTAGGAGTAATAAGATGATGGGATAGGGCAGGCTACCCATCTTGTAAAAACGAAAAGAAGTAAACCTCACATCACAAGCTCAGGAATAAGGAGGCGGCGTGGCTCTGTGCGGCCCGGCGGAAACTATGAGGGGATACGCGCTCCTCATCTAGGTGTACCTGTAGGCAAGTAATGCGAGCGCCCAAAAAAGTGTGATGCCACGAGTGGTATATAAAGCAATAGTTGTAAATGACTAAAAGTAAGAAATTAAAACGACCATAAGCTAAGTAAAGAAATGGGTAGAAATTGCGGGAAGTAGTGGAATTAGGACTAAACATAAGCGTAATAAGAAGGGTAAGGTCACGACCCGATAAGCATCTTATTGTCTAACTATAAGTAACTAAAACAACATAACATAAACGTAAACCTTACGGCTCCAGCTAAGATGGAAGGTACAATTAACATAAAACAAACCACACGGGCCTCATTTAGCCCTAGTGAGTACACCTTAATCTATTTACCCCTATCCGAGTCATGCGGAGTCAACTACTAGCCCTAAAAAGCATCCTATCGATCCCACAGGTATGCACTTGGGCCAGCTGGGTTACGACTATAACTGTACCTAAGTTCGGAGGACTCCTAATATCTGCACCACACAGGGCGCAGCGCGCGGGGGTGTGTATAGGCCAACCACGACAAAATATGAGGAGGTGGCTCCCAATCTTCGTCCCTTGCGGATGGCATGTCGCTCTGTAGAGCGACGATATCCTCCCCAGTGGATGAGTCCACACAACTATTAACCACAGGCGGTCACGGAAGGCTATACGGGTAATCAAGCCCAAAACAATAAAATTATAGAGTCTCAGCTGATAACAATAGCTGCACATAATAACATATTCGACATGCTTTCTTTGGGATTCCTCTTGGATTACCATACTTAAGCCCGACTAATCGATCAATCTTTATAACGAGAGCATATCTAGCACAGTGGGCCTAAATGCCAATGCTAATTAAGCCACGGGATAATCGCCCTTAGGTAATACGAAGGCGCTATGCGCCCGGTATAGATCGAGAGGATCTTGATAGTGATCATGATCTCTAATAGTGCAGGCTGAATAGAGCGAGGTACGAAGTGGCCTAACAATACTACGAATGTCCCCTCCCGGACTGTCTGGGTGAATAATTGTGGGATTGCGATAGCTAACTACTTTATTCCTCTAGTTAAACAACTGAGGTTGGGCTTGATCGAACTTGCTTCTGCACGATCGGCACCCTGGTCCTTCATAGGGAGCTTACCGTCTCGCCAACATAGTTAACAACGTACTGAAGAGTACTCTCTTGCTGACCTCTTAGGCACTTGTCTAAATTTACTCGGATCTATATTGTTGTTGCAGGCAATTCTACATCTTATAGGAAATTCTATATAGATTGGCCCTCTCCACGGCACTCTGTACCTTAATACCTTACAAGAGCAAGCTGGAGTGTTGGCGTCACTGACTATTGTTGTGGACCCCTCCTTGGAGTGCGCACGGGTTTATCGACTCGGATAAGCTTGGGCTGGCTTGCTAGCATCCTACATGATAGCTGTTAGATCGACTAGGCCGGCAATCACTTATAGGCTAAAGGGATGGCGGGTGATCACTCAATACACTTGAGAATCCACGGTGTCGCTAACTCTAGGAATACACCTATTCGGTCTCTATTTACGGATTGCAGGATGTGCGATAACGCCAATGACCTCTAAGATGCTTTCTTGCTAATACGAGTGCCAATTGGTCGTTAGATCGCCTAGCTGCGCCACGTCTTGTTTAACCAATTGATTTAGGCTACTAACTCTTAAAAGCCTCACGAATTCTAGGCTTGGCAACAAACATATAAGTCTACCATCACAATAAAGCGAGAATTAAAAGAGTTTATATAGCGCTCACAACGAATCACATTTAACCTTCTCCCTTTTAGCGAAGGGTCTGCGGTCACGATCTATATGTTTCCTAGCGGCTTGTTCATCGGTGTGGATGACTACACGCAAAGTGCACGTGGTCGAACAAGTAGTAAAATTGGCTCAAGTAAGCCAAATATCGATCCCACGAGAATTTGGACCCCAAGGTATCAATCTAATCGAGTGTCAATAAACTTTTAACTCTAAAAATGTGACAACCTTTGTGAAGAAGATTTTGATATTTTGTTTCCTAATTTATGCGAGTCTAAAAACGATTATACAAGTTGAGTCTGAACTATAAGTATGAGCATCTTTGAGGCTAAAATGAACATGTAGAGAAATAAATTATGGATACAATTTGATCTATCTTTCTCCGATTTGCTAGTCGAAAATTGTGCCTATGGTTAAAACTCGTATTTAGCAACTTAAGGAATGTAGACCTTCCACCTACATTACGCTGATAAAAAGAAGTCATGTTCTATCCACATACAAAACCGATTCGTAATTGACTAATACGGCTTTCGGGTATATTTCTATCTGAGAAGGTAAATCAATTCTCAATTTTCCCAAACTAAGTAAAGATCATATCCTATCAATTCACAACTTTCAAATTTCTTGCTCTCTCGAGTGAAATAGGACTTTTTAGATATACATTAACATTGGCCAAACATTAACGCATTAAGAACAAGGTAATAGAACAACCATGGAAGAAAAGATGGAAAACCAAATGATCAACAATCACATTTCACTACAAATGTTCTTAACCTCTCATAAAAAGTGAATTTAGCCACTCATTTGTGGATTAAACATCATCAAATGAGTGTAAATCATACAAATAATTGAAAGAAGAGAAAGAGATGAGAAAAACCCTAGCCATCCCTCAGCACTTTGTAACACGTTCTTGCTCCACCAGTCGGAAATAATTAAAAATAGACCTAAGTGTTCTATTTATGCGAGGTGAATTTTCCGGAATAACAAGCAACGTGTCACGGAGTGCATCGCGACAACGCCTCGCGTGACACGGCACGAGCAACGCACCCTCCCACTGGAAGCTCCAGGCCCTCGGTGGCCCCAAGCCCAACGTGCCACGGCATGCAACGGGGCTTGGCCAACGTGCGCGAGCACAGCGCG
Organism: Datura stramonium; assembly: GCA_018107945.1. Lineage (NCBI taxonomy): Eukaryota > Viridiplantae > Streptophyta > Magnoliopsida > Solanales > Solanaceae > Datura > Datura stramonium. The sequence continues at coordinate 141,568 of JACEIK010002229.1, read as the reverse complement.
CACCTTCCTTTGGAATTCCATGTTCCGAGGTAATTAGGTCAACGTGCCACGGAGGCGCGCGGACCTCCTCTAGAAATTTGCCAACTTTTTATCATCAGGGCGAATGCATCGTGATAGCTGACGTGTTTCTGACTCCATCGCCAGGCCCTTTAATCCATGCTTTCACTTGGCCATTTCCTTGCCTCGCTTGAGTCCATTCCGGAATTTCTCCCAACGTGCATCTTGGCTTCATAAAATTATATTTTCCTGCAAAACAACGCTAATCATGTTGGTTAGTATAAATTCACATTTTAATTACAATTTACATGAGAATGTACAAACATCGATGGATAAACAAGACGAAATGACGCATTTGAGTATCACTTGGGCATATCATCTGCCCGAATCACTTACCCACACTTAAAACCTTGTTCGTCCTCGAAAAATAATCTTACACCTCATGCAATTGACACCCAATCATGGCTACTTTGGCTCGACAATGGGGATACGGTTATACGGGTATTTAATATAGAAAATCATCGAAAACATGCATAGTCCTGCGTCAATGCAATGACATTCAACACATCGAGACCTCTAGACTCCCGAATCGACTCTCGTGTTGGCAAACTCATGCAAATCAGTGATCAAGATTTCCAACACGAGAGATTCAATCTCTCGTCAAACATATGCCCTCACAACACAAGAGAATTTTCCTCTTTTTTAATTATATGAACTCAAAACATTACATGCGGGGACATATAAACACGTTTCGCTCTGCTCCCAAAAGAATTCACATGCATCATGTCATGAACCATAGGCTTGCCTCTAGTGTATTACTCCACTAATATATGGACGCGTGATGTAAGATCACATAGGACTTAACGGGTTGTAATGTAAGCTACGAAACTAGTAAATACTGGGCTAACCAATAATAGCAACTAGTATCCTTAAGCGCTTTTTCAATACATCCCATCAACATTATGGGCATTGTTTCTTCCTTCATCCTCCCATTCTTGAAGTCTTTCTTTATTTTTGGTTTCCATTTCTTTAAGCACACCGCCTTAACAACAAAGATTAGTTATACATCTTTATTTTCTTTAAATCAAACAAGTGCACCTTTGATCTTTCTTTACTTTCATCTTTGTTTTTCTTTTCTTTTCACAATTCTCACTCCTTGAATACTTTGTGGAAAATTATTTTTTTCTTGAGCGCTTAAGAGTTTTGGATCAAATTTATGGATAATGAAAATAAGGAGGTTAAGCTCGGTTTACACCTTTTCGATGAAAGAGAAAGAGAAAAATAGGCTAAAGGCTCAATGGGCTAACTAGGATTTGACATTTGAGGTGGGTATGAAAAAGAAAAAAAAACTTTCAGTTCACAAAACAAAGAAACGCCTACCATCCTTTCCTACACTACACTTCCTTCATTTCATTTCGTACACACTTAAGCAAGTTCTAGACAATTCACAATAGCATGGAATAATCAAAACCTCACTAGACACTCATTGCACATGCTACACTCAAGACATATTCCATGAGACTCTCTCCAATCAACTAATTACAAGAATTCAAACATTAAACATCGATCTGCAGAATCAAACTCTATTGCCTAGGTATCTCAACATATTTACAAAGTTGCATGCTCAAACAAATCACCTTTGCATTCTAAATATCATGTACCAACACGCAACAAGAATTACGCAACCATAAAGTAGCGACACGCTTGGGATACAACAAGCAAAAAAATAAGCTAAAGAACAAAAAACTCTACTATCGACTACATTTCCCATAAGGCAGTGCGTCATCCATCCATCATAGGGAGCGGTCACTATTTACGACTTCGGTTCAATGGGACTATTCTCGATAAAAGAACGAAAACAAGCCAAGAAACCAATTATAAAAATAATTAAACGAAAAATTTAAAAATATCGATCCATTTCAATAAAAATATTTACACAACCGGCTAACAACGTTGACGGCACACAACAACTTCAAATTAATTACAATACAAAACATACACACAAAAATCACGGGGTCACAAGAATTTTTTCAAGCACAACAACGGAGAGCATGAATATCAACAAAAACAAGACAACGACCAACACCTAACTACTCCCTTCCCATACTTAAAACGAACAACGTCGGTGTTCATAAATTGTATAGCACAAGTGGTGGTGAAACTCACACGATCAATCAAAGTATTCAACTTCTTAGATCGGTCTTGGCTGCCTCATCTCCATGTACGAATCGCCCCCCATCGTCCTCCTCAGGCTTCCAACATGAGTCCCTCGCGATGTGTCTCCTCATCGGTGGGACGTCGTCATCCACGGGCTCCTAAGCTGGGCCCACCCGACATAGAGCCCTAGCATTTTCTTGAAGGGTAGTCTAGTGTTGCCACAACTCATCCTCTTGTTTAGGCCTCCGTACATGCGCTTGGTGGAGCATACGCATCCGACATGCGGGCCATGTCTTGATCATCGCGTGTCGCTCGACTAGTGTAGGCTTAGGCCCATGGTGGTGTAGTGCCTTTGTCATTGTGGCGTCCATGGCACGCCCTATCCGTGCAACGGGATGTAATCCGGGAGCCTCTTCCTCGTGCTCCCCAGGCCCCACCGCGACGTGGTCGGCAAGCCACCCAGGCAGAGTACTTTTTGTGCCCGCCCAGTGCAGCGGGCTCTCTTCGTGGCGGATATGATCACCACCCCAACATTGATCTCCATGCTGTCGGGGCATACACCAAGAACACACGATCCGGGTGACATGTTGTCATGTGCACCCGGAATCGAGCGAGCAAATGATTTTTCGGCGGATCTGAGCTGTTCATGTTGTGAGTAGGGCAATGTCGATAGTAGCCCGCCTCATATGCACCGCTCCAACGTGCTATCGAAGGGCTCCACACAGGTGCGTCGATATCCGCCCATGGTGGAGTGATGTTGGTAATCGGAGTACATGGGCATTTGTGTTCCTCGCCCCCGAGATGGCATTCGGGTGATGGGGCTCAAGAGTGACAATTTGACCTTATTTTGACGGTGTGGCCCCACGCGGAGCGTTGGGTTCAAATTTGCATAGAACTCACAGAATTAAGTGAAAATTGCACTCTTTGGGCTGTTCAAGATGGCTTCGGCCAGCGGTGTCAATCCGTTGGACAATTCGGGGAACTCCTGTGCCCCGAAAGGCTCCCTTGCAATGTGCTCCTCGAAGTATTTATTCTCCTTATGCTTTGTATACCAACTTTGCTTCCCTTCATCTGTCACCCATAGGGTCCGTATTGGCGAGCGTTATGCGGAGACAGCAGTCTTTGCTGCTCCCAGTCACGATTCTTTTCCTTCGCGCCGTGTAGATGCGCCCTTACCTTTGTCTTGCTTGCCATTGTTCATGTCAAATCAAGCGAGCCGGTCCTAATGTCAGTCAATTTTAAAATTTGCTTCGACTAAGGTTGGGTTAAGCTAGGCCACCCGCGCCCAATCTTTAGCTACAATTACAGCATTACGGCAAAATCATCCTTATTTTCCAATTCACAAAATAGAAAAAAACAACAACAAAGTAAAATTACATTCGGAAGGTGACGGTATAAATTCTATGTACTACTCGAGACTTATCTGACTAATCTGGCATTACCATCGATACATTTCATCACATAGCACTTAGCGAAAATTTCTATCAACACAAACCTATACAATTCACCAATTCTATGCATATCAACAATTCATTATCCCAAAAATCAAATCGTGTCTTTAGCATATTAACATTAAACACAACACAACTCACCTCACCCAACATGCACAACCCAACAAGGTTTACATTTCCTCAATTTTAACTTAACCGTATTCAAATTCAAACCCTAGCTACAATTTCACAAAAATTCGGGCAAGCATGTATATATCGCGTTCATACAATCACAATGATATTACGAACATCAATCAATAATAAATTGAATGAATTTAAGCTCAATTTCTACTTAGGGCAAGGTTTACTCACATCACATGTTCAAAATCAAAAAAATTCGACAAGAATTGAGATAGAGTTAAAGAACATACCTTGAATTCGAGAAAATCGAAGAAAACTTGAAGAAAATATGTGCCTAGGTCGAGTGTCACGTTGAGGAAGAAAGGATTTTGGGATGTTTTGTCGCGGAGGAGGAAGAATGGAAAAAAATGAGGCAAATCGGGGTTAAAAGGTGGGATTTTTAGTGCGGGTCACCGACGACCCGGTGTGACCCGACGCGAGCACTCAACGTGTCACGGAGGGTGGCAGCGGGCACCCCCTCCATGACAGACCATCGCATGGGTGTTACGGAATTTTTAAAAATTCTAGATTTACACCTCAACGTGTCACGGAGGGCGACGCGGAGGCCCTCCTCCATGACACGGAGCCATCACATAGGCTCACTGTTTTGCCACTTTTTATTTTTTTTCTTACCTCGATTTTTCCTTTGCGATTCTTTGCATTTTTGCCTCAGTTCAACCTGAAATTATCTTACAACAAGAAATTGGTTAGAATCCCAAGGTTTAAATACAACACAATATTTTTATATTTACATTTTTATATTTTTCTCTCTTTTTTTTTCTTTTTTTAATTAACTAGCGTACACGTAAATACAGCAATTTCACGGGTTGCCTCAGGTGTAGCGCTGGTTTACCGTCGCGGCTCGGCGACCATTTAAGCTCATTCTGACCCTAGGGTGACGGAAGTTTTCTCCCGACTACCATCCTCACCATGTGCGCCACACTTCTCGGTGGTTTCCCAATAGCTCCCATGACTCGGCAATGCAGTGATATCGGCTTGATCCAAGCCGTTGATCATAGTGAGTTCCTCGTACAGTAGGAAGCTTTGTGGCCTTGCATCAAATCACCTCCACCTTGTGGGTATTTTCGCATGGTTAGGCGCCTGCTTGACTACATCAGGCTCGCGCTCGGTCTCCATGAAAGGACGTCTCAAAATAAATGGGACTTCCGCGTATGGCTCAAATCAGCACAACAAAGTCTCACAGGGAAGATAAAGGGAGCCTTGCACCGGCTTATGTCCTCACAATGCCATCGGAGTCTTGCCAGGCGATTACTGGTTGCAAGATCCACTTTGTTGTTGGTCTAGGACTCCCTAGCCCCAACTTCTTGAACACCGATCGGCATCAAGTTAATGCTGCCGCTCCCGGATCACATAATCCGCGAGCTCGGATACTGCAGCAATTGTAATTTGAATTGTAAAGCTCCCCGGGGTCCTTGAGCTTTATGGCAGCCTATTTTGTCACGGGAAGTGCACCTCCGTAAGAGCCATCGTAGCGTACTCGAGTCAACCTACTTTGTTCGCCACGATGTCCTTGATATACCGCTATGCCGGCCTCTGTAAAACATCAACAAGAGTAAATTGATATGTACTGTTTAACTTACACTGAACTTTTGGACACGGTTCCTCCTTGTGTTTCTTTAATCTTTGAGGAACGGGGGTGGTCATTCGGTTCGGCATCCTTCTTCTTCCCCATCTCATCCCTATGCTCCCTCGTTTTTACTGCTGCTCAGTGTTGAGGTGGTCTTCTGGTTCCACCTCTTTAAGGCGTAAACCACTCCTTGTGAGTATTGCATTCACTTGCTTGGGGTTGGGATCGGTGTCACTCGAAGAAGTCCTCCTCTAGGCACGGTGTTTTGAGCTCTAGCGCATTGCCCAAAGCGAGTACTCCGATTGCCTTTGCCCTTCTTGATTGTTCTTTACAGGCTGCCAATTTCACATAGTCGGCTTGCAGTGACTTGGTTAGCTATCATTGTCTTGAACATCTCCTCAATCTTTGGGTGATGGTGGTGGAGGAAGTGCATTGTTGTTTTCGATGCTGCGTGATAGTTCTGCTTTGCCCTCCTTACATTTCTGCGCCCCACGGCTCGAACTGCGCCCTTGATGGTTGTTGCTACCCCAAAGAAATTTGGGTGATTCCTCCGATTAGGATTGTACGCCCATTTGCCATGTTGTTGGTGATTATTTCTGTACATTACCAACAAAGTTCATGAATCGAGGATTCGCTCCACAACACTCGGCGAAATTGTTCATTACTCCCGCACGCTTCACACTAAATGTGCACTACATTCTTTGGGCTTGAGACTGATTCAAGCTCTATATTGCGAAGTGGGTGTTGAGGCGGTGCACTGCATGACTATCTATGCGGCGATAGGCGTAAACCATCCACTTCTAAGACTCCGGTTGCTTTCCTTGTTCCTCCTCTTGAAAGTCAGCATTCCACTCAGTTTCCCTGTGAAATACGATTCAACAAGTATGCTGACTCTCATAAAACTTTTCTAATGCTTGTCCCTCATCTTGCGAGTCAGCAAAATTTTTGTGTGGGGTTCCAAACCCTCTATGAAAGTATGCACCAGCACATCATTGGATTGGTGGTGACTAAGGACAATCAGCAACATCGAATTTGAATCTCTCCCGAAGCAATCACAATTCTCCCCCTCTCTTTATTTAAAACTTAGAATTTGAATTAAGTCTTTAACATTTATCGGATGAAAAGAACCATATCAAGAATTTCTTTGCAAGATCATCACGTGGTGATGGGAGGAAATTGGCTTCATTTCTAGCCACCTTTTAGCTTCTCCCAAAAAGTGAAAATAGAACAATGTAAGCACGACATAATGCGATGACACTCAGGCGGATGTAAGTGTCACTTATCTCCTAAAAATTTTGGAGATGTTGTGGATCCTCGTGAGAGAGACACGTGAATTGCCACATTTGGTGTGCGGCAATTGCACCATGTTCTATTTAAGCTTGAACCTCCCTCTGCCTCGGGTTTGCGAATGCTAGATGTGACATTATTAGCATGTGGTATCGCCACTTCGCGAACCGGCCTAGGCTGCCATTTCCTCGAGGCACTAACCTTTGCCCGCACAAGTGGTGGATACGTAGTTGCTCCGGGATTGTTTGTACGAGCAAGCTGAGCTTTTCTCTCTAGAGCTTCTCTCCTTTGACGATGGAATTGTCTTTCCGGCTCTTAAGTAGCCAGTCGACCGGCTCCTTGTCTCTTGCCGGTGTTCAACAGAATTGATATACGCAAAATAGAGGCTAAGACCAAGTTGTCAGCACTAATATAGAAATAGCAAACCAACACTTAAGAAAAATTTTGCCAATTGCCAAGTCTGACAACGGCACCAAAGTATTCGTCGGTATGGATGACTGCGCCAAGTGCACGTGGTCGAACAAGTAGTAAAATGGCTGAAGTAAGCCAAGTATCGATCCCACGGGGAATTTGGACTAAGGTATCAATCTAATCAAGTGTCAATAAACTTTAACTCTAAAAATGCGGACAACAGTGTGAAGAAGATTTTGATATTTTGTTTCCTAATTTATACTAAGTCTAAAAACGAATATACAAGTTAGTACGAACTATAAGTATGAAGCGTGCGAGGCTAAAGCTTGAACATGTGAAATAAATTATCGATACAATTTGATCTATCTTTCCTCCGGTTGCTAGTCAAATTATTGCCTATGGATTAAAACTCTCGTATTTAGCTTAACTTAAGAATCATGAACCTTCCTACATTTTACGTGATAAAAAGAAAATTCATGTTCTATCATACAAAGCGGAATTAAAATGGTGACTAATACTACTTTCGGAGTATATTTCTATCCACGAAGGTAAATCCAATTCTCAATTTTCCCAAACTAAGTAAAGATCATATCCTATCAATTTACAACTTTCCAATTTCTTGCTCTCTCAGTGAAGGCGGACTTTTAGATAGACATTAACATTAGCCAAACATTAGCAGTAGAACAAGAATTAATAAGACAACCATGGAAGAAAAGATGGAAAACCAAATGATCAACAATCACATTTCACTACAAATATTTCTTAACCTCAGCAAGTGAACCCAACCACTCATTTGTGGATTAAACATCATCAAATGAGTGTAAATCTTACAAACAATTGAAAGAAAGGAGAAGAGATAGAGAAAAACCTAAGATCTTCGTCACTACCATTTACTTTTGTAACCCACGTTCTTGCTCACCAAGTCGAATAATTAAAAATGAACCTAAGTGTTCTATTTACTCTGCATTAGAATTTTTTGAATAACAAACAACGTGTCACGGAGTGCATCACGGAGCAAGCACCTCCAGTGACACGGCACGAACGGCGCACACACCAGCTGGAATCGGGCCCTCCGGTATTTAAGCCCAACGTGCCAACGGCATGCAACGCGGGCTTGGCGGCGTGCCACGGCTCCAACGCGCACCTTCCCTTTGGAATTCCATGTTCCGGAGTAGTGGAGTCCAACGTGCTACGGAGGCAACGTGGACCTCGTTTGAAATTTGCCAACTTTTATCATCCCAGGGGCGGAATCGTCCGCGATGGCGGCGTGACACAGCTCCATCGCGGAGCCCCTTTAATCCATGCTTTCCTTGGCCATTTCCTTGCTCGCTTGCGTCCATTCCCGAATTTCTCCCCAACATCCATCTTAGCTTCATAAAAATTATATTTTTCCTGCAAAGCAACGCTAATCATGTTGGTTAGTATAAATTCACATTTTAACTACAATTTACATGAGAATATACAAACATCGATGGATAAACAAGATGAAATGATGCATTTGAGTATCACTTGGGCATATAAATCGCCCAAGATCACGGCTAACCGAATTTATCTTAACTATAATCCTTTGTTAGCGACTAATTACAACATATACGATATTTATATACGTATGTCAATAGCGATTAATTACAACATATCAAATTAAAATCTAATGGTAACAACCATCTGCAGCATACGAGATCTCATTATTTTTATTTGAGAACATAAGTCGCAACACTTTGTATGACTAGGATACTTGCCAGTTGGCCTTACATACCTCGTTTGCCGATTTCTAACTAGCGTGAGTATCGGCTCGTATTTACTTCTTTCTTCTCAGCGTAATCAAATTAATGAAGAATGAGGCCAACATCGTTGCGCGAATTCAAAGAAAACAATAACTTTATATATATATATATTGACTACTTCAACTTATTGAAAGACGATCAAAGACTTGCTATTTCCTCGAGAGATCTAGAAGGGAGAAATACTTGCTTTAAGTCGCTTGATGCGTATGAAACTAGTTTTGAAGCAAATCAATAGCTTTGGCACCGGTGGGAAGATGATTATGGCGATTTCTAAAACCTTTCTGTAGAAATGCTCCCTGTGACCTTATACTTCGATACACAGGTAATTTGAATTTGGACGGTGTTTAGCGGCTTGTCGGATGAAAGTTATTTATTCCCTTCGTCTCTATCTCCTTGCTTGAGTCGTGAGGTATATGAAAATAAACAAAGAATCTAAGGGTTAGGCCTATATATACTTGAAGCGAATACGCCTTGTGTGGCACGTTGTGTGGCTTTGACTCTAAGTGCCATGTTGGCTAACGTGGCGATTCTGCTCCGTGCCACTTTTCCCCTGCAGGCAGCTTGGTTCGGCCTCTCTCGCGAAATCCCAACATGGCACTCGTTCGGCCTTTCCCGGGCCCTTTCCTGGCACATGGGGCACAACATGTGAATAGGCCGACTAAATCTTAGAAACTTACTAGGAGTAACGTGAATGTACTTCAACTTATTGAAGGCGATCAAAAACCTTTCATATTTCTCGGGAATCTTGAAGGAGAAATTTCTTACTTTAAGCCTAGAATCGTATTGCCACTAGTTTTGGGCAATTCCAACAACTTTTGGCTTGGCGGGGCGATTCGTCGGGAGAATTTCACGAAAATAACTCGTGAGAAATTCTCCACAGCTACTTCGATACCCGAATTGTTTGATTTGGATGGCATCCTTAGCGGCGTATTTGGATAGAAAATTATATGTTTCCTTAAGTCTCTATTCTCTGCAGTGCGTTTTATATATGAAAAATAACATGAAATCTAAGGGTAGAGGCCTATATATGCTTGAAGTAGCATACAAGGCAACATGGCACGTTATTAGCGTGCCAATTTTGCTACGTGCCACGTTGGCTAACGCGGAGGAAGCAGCTTCATGCCACTTTTCTCCTCTGGGCGGCTTGGTTCGGCCTCTTCTCGCGAAATCCCAACATGCTCGTTCGGTCTTTCTAGGACCCTTTCCTCATCGTATGACATTCCTAAAACTCCTGACCAACATGCGAATATGCGGAGGCTAGCGCCCAGGAGCTTACGGGGTCTAACAATGTTTGCATAGTTGAGGTGGAACTCCAAACTCTCAAGGACAACCGGTTATACGCCAAGTTCGGCATATGTGGTCCCGGGCGAAATCGGTTGCATTCTTGGGACATGTAGTGTCAAGCGAAGGATAAAGGAGTGGACTCCCCAGAAAATAGAGCGATGGCTTGTCCCAAACCGGTAAACCCTTCGGAGATCGGAAGCTTTTTGAGCTTAGCGGGATACTATCGAAGGTTCGTGGAAGGTTTCTCATCCATTCTTTGACCCCGCGGCTAGGTTGACTTAGAAAAGGTGAAGTTCCAGTAGTGAGAGGCTTGTGAGAGGGGCTTCGAGGGTGAAGGCCGAGCTCACTTCGGCATCGGTGTTGACTTTGCTCCAGTACCGATGGCTTCGTTGTATATTTTGATGCTTCAAGGGTCGGGCGGGATGTGTATTGATACGGCCTGAGAGAAAGTCATAGAATATGCAACCGAGAGAAAGTTGAAAACTCACGAAGAATTACACGACCCATGATCTTGAGTTGAGTGGCGGTGGTATTTGATTTGAAGATATGGAGACACTATTTGTACAAGGTCTATGTAGATGTATTCACAGACCACAGAGTTTACAATATGTGTTCACACGAAGGAACTAAATCTTGGTAACGGAGATGGTTGGAGCTACTTGGGGCTCTGACATGAGTGTCCTTTATCACACAGGTAAGGCCAACGTGTGCTTGAGGAACGCCCTTAGTAGAAATTCTATGGAAGGTGTGTCACATGTGAGTGAAGATAGGGAAGGAGCTGGTAAAGGAGGTACATCGACTTGCGCGATTGGGAGACTAGTCGGCTCGCCCGATGGTGGGGTAGTAGTTCATAACGGGAGTAGAGTTGTCCTTGGTAGCGGAGGTGAGGCTAAACAAGATGAAGATCAACATTGGTAAAGTTGAAAAGAGATTGTTCAAAGTAAGAAAGTAGAAGTCTTCTATAAATGGGGGAGTGGTGTGAGCCGGTACCGGGGTCGCTTATGTGTTCGAATGTGGGGGGATTTGAGAGTCGAGATATTGCATGCAGGGCTCGCGGATCCGAGATATTCTATCCATTTAGGCTCCACAAAAATGTATCATGCCTTGCGGGAAATCTCTTGGTGGAATGGTATGAAAGGGTATTGCAAAATTTGTAGCCAAGTGCCGAATTGTGAAGAGGTGAAAGTTGAGCATCGAGACCAGGGTGTACTTCAATACATCAACATTCCTATTTGGAAGTGGGGCGAGATAAACATGGACTTTATATGAGTTTGCCTGTACCGCGTGAACGGTATTACTCAATCTAGGTTGTGGTGGACGGAGTTGACAAAGGCTGCTCATTTCCTGCAGTCAAAACCATCGATTCAACAGAAGATTATGCAATGTTATACATCGAGAGTTGGTTAGACTACACAAGTGCCCTTTTCCATTATATCAATAGAGGTACCTAGTTCACCTCTCGAGTTACGAGATATTTCTAAAGGGACTTGGCACCTAGTCCAAGCTTAGCACGACATTGATCGCAAATAGATGGTCGAGACGGAGCGAACTATCTGGGCACTCTCAGGAGACATGTTGAGCTTGTACTATTGACTTCAAGGGTAGTTGGAATGAGAATTTGCCTCTTGTTGAGTTCTTACAACAACAACTATTACTCCAGCATACAAATGGCAGATTCAGGGAAGCATTACGGGCGATGATGTAGATCGCCCGTGGGTGGTTTTGAAGTCGGTGAGACTTTTTAGTGGGACCGATTCCGTCGATGAAGCTATGGAAAAAGTTTAGCTCATAAGAGGAAAGGTTGAAAATGGCTCAAAATTGCCAAAAGTCTTATGCGGATGTGAGGAGAAGGCTTGAGTTTGAGGTCGATGATTGGGTGTTTAAGAGGTATCTCCCATGAAGGGGCTGATTTGGAAAGAAAGGAAAACTCAGTCCCCACTATGTTAGCCCATGACGCTGAGTGTGAGGCGAGTGGGTAAAGTAGCCTATGAGTTAGAGTTACCTTAAGAGTTGGCAGTTGCTTAGTATTCCATATATTGCTCTTAAGGAAGTGCATGGGAGATCCAGCCTTAGTGGTTCTGGTGGAAAGTGTTGGTGTGAAGGATAGCCTCGATTCACGAAGAAATTCTTGTTAAAATCTTAGATCGTTAGGTTCAGACGGTTAACAAGGAAGTAGCTTCGGTAAAGGTGCTTTGGAGAAACCGGCATATTGAGGGAGCTACGTGGGAAAGGCTGAAATATGATGGCCATGCCCCATTTGTTCCCTATTTGCCCAGGTTTCAGTTTGAGGTATTAATTTTTGCCCTAAAACTACATTTAGCTTTTCATATTCCTTTCATGCGTATAAGTTTGTTTTTATGATATGATGTATGTAAGTGATGTCTGAACTTCCGGACAATTATGTGGTTCTTTTTCGAGGGTAAGCGTTCGTTAGTTTCGGGTTGAATGATTAGCATCTATATAGTGATTGTATGTTTAGTTTGTGCTTGTTTCCCTACATTCGAGGATGAATTTTTTTCCAAGGGAATATTGTAACACCCCAGGAAGGCCTACGAATAGACCCGGGAGTTGAAGTCGAAAGCTGAAAGCACGAATTTGCACCGGTATGACCGAGGTACTAGTCGTGGTGAGGACCTAGGCATCGTGACTCAGTCGTGAGGAAACCATGAGCTGAGGTTTGTGTCACGGGTAGTCCCTGGCGTGGTGATAAAGGTCGACTTCGTGGTTAGGGTCATGGTGAATGTCTCGGTGGTGTCGAGTGGTCGTCCTTTGGTCATGGAGTACGACTCGTAGGATTAAGCAACGAGTCATGGTGAGGAGTTGTGGTTTGGGTGGATGGTACCACACGGTTGTGATGCGACCCAGTAGGATGGTGGTAAAGTTGTGGTATGCAGGTCATGCCCAAATTTAGAATTTTAGGAGAAAGGGTGAAGTGACCACGAGAGATAACCACGAGTCGTGACTTGATGGAGTCGACTCGTGGTACAACTCGTGAGTCGGGGCAGCACTTCTCGGGAAATTTTAGTAAGGAAATTTTGACTTCTTAATGCTTTTGGACCCTAAACCACGTCGTTTTGAGGTTGGAATAGGGTATTTAAGGGATGGAAACTCCTATTAAGTTCATTTAGTAGTTACAAGTGTTAGAGAGGGAGTAGGAAGGGTTTGAGCAACTTTCTTCAAGATTCTTCAAGTTTTCACTTAGGGTTCTTCAAGGGATTGGGAAATCACAAATTTCTAGGTATGGGGTTTTGAATGGGTGAATTAGACCCTACCCTTGCCCATTCTTTCATTTATGATTAATTTATCAAATTCTTGTGGGTCTTAACCTAATTGCATGATTTCAAGTTTACATGAAGTGTGGTAGTATGTTTAAATTATGGATTTTGAAGTACTTGGGCTGATATTGCTTGTATATTTTATATTTCATGATTTAAAACTCTAAAAGTATGGATGCCCAATAATGAAGGATTTTTAGTAAAATTCATGTTCATGATGATTCCGCAAGCTTAATGCGAATTTTTTTGAATTTCAAGCATGTCTTCAAGTTTTATATTTCTTATGTTTTCATGATTATGTTTCACACAAACTAAGCATTTCAATCATGATTAAGATTTTAGGCCATGCCCATATGTTGTGTATGATTTATGAACTACGTCTTTGGCCGACTCACGGGCCCAAATTCCATGGCTAGTATTATGAACTTTCAAGCATGGTATGATTTTCACGATTAAACTAGTCGTGCATGTATGTATGAATTTCTATGAGCACGTTTCATGTTTTGGGAGTAGTACTTAACACCGAGTAGGTTCGGAGCCCAGGTTACGCCCCGAATCTCAGAACTACGCCTTTCATGGTTCATACCCTTGGCAAGGTATGAACGGCCTCCTGACTAGGCGTACAAGTCAGACTTCATGTGTGCTCATGTGGAGTATGTCGGTTATAGAAAACTCCGATTGTTCCTCATGGTTTTGAAATATGCATTATTATGTTCTTTTGGCTCAAGTTATGATTTATGAAATGTTTTCCCCGCATGTTATGACTTTGATGGGTTTATGAGTATTTTTGGAAATATTGAGCCTTACGATATACTTGCGATTTCAGTTTTATGATCATGATGTCCCCACTCCTATAACTTTTATGTTTTTAAGCATTGTTTTTCATACCTTACATACTCAGTACTTTCCGAGTACTAACCCATATTTTTTCAGGATCTGGTTCGCAGGCTCAGTGTCCCTAGTTTGTGCTCAGTTTTGCTAAATCTCTACTGGTGAGTCCTCATGATCTGAGGGCTTCATATTCAGACTTGTTTAATTGTCTTATTTTCTCGAAACGTTTGGGTTAGTTGGGGTCTTACCCTTCAACCCGTCTTTTATGATTAGAGGCTTTCAGACTTATGTGTAGTATTCAACCATTTATGTTTGGATCTGGTATTTTTATTTTCTTTATATGTCATGATACGAATTTCAACTAGTTCATGCTTGATAAGTTAAGTTTTCTGCCTTATATGAATGAATTAGTATTATGCTAATGCCATGGGTTGACTTGGGGTCTCTCACGGCTCCTTGTCCTGTCTCTATGACTCAGGTGTACTCTCGGGTCATGACAATATTGTAGCATCTATAACTTGTCTAAGTGTATGTAGGATAACTAGTTTGTAGGGTGTTGAGAGATGATCAAGACACTTCTTTAAATAAGCCAATTTTTTTCCTCTAATTGTTTTACCTTCCTAGTCATTCTCCCTAGTTAGCCCATTTGAGCCTAAAAGCCTTATTCTTTCTTAGCCTCAATAGTAGCTTAATCCCTCTTATTGTGAGACCTTATACTTATTAATCCAAAGTAGTCTTAAGCACTTTGAGATTTGAAAGTAAAGGTCCACCGAAGTATAATATTAAGGGAAAAAGGAAATGTTGTGGTAAGGAAAGAAAAATGAGAAGAAGGGGTGCCCATAAAAATTGTGTTGTTTACTTTCTGCTAGGGAATTGAAAAAGAGAGCTTTAAATGAAAAATTCTTAGTTATTCTATGATTAGAAAACTAGCAACCAAGTAATGAAAAAATGGGGCATGAAAAGAAAAGATAAAGGTGAGTTGAGGAAAGGTGAACAAGCAAGGAAAGAGGTGGTGGACAAGTAAAGTGAAATATGTATTAAAAGTTCATAGGGTGGTAGTCACTATTTAATGGAATATCAATCCTACCAGTCCCTTAGTCGTTATTACAACCAAGAAAAGTTTCTTATGATCTTAATCTCTTGAAGAAATTAGGTAGGGTTAACATGCATGAAGGGCAAGCCTATGGTATGAGTACATATATGCATTACATCATTTGTAAGTGTGAGTGTTTCTTACTTATTATGCTTCATATTTTTACATTGATGAATTTGAGAGAGGAACATCACTAAAAGTGGGGGGCACAAGAGGTCTAAACCGGTGTACTACTTATTGCAAGTGTCACACTTAATCATTTTGGCCCTTTGTGTTGAAATGTTGAGTCATTTATAGAGGTTTTGTGTTCTTGATTGTGAATTCTTTCTATGTGCTTTGTGAGAGTTGTTGTATGATGATAAACAACTCTATGAGTGATCCATGCTAGTCAGTTGAGTATGAGTTGATATAGGTGACAAGTAAGATGGTGAAACATGAGTTTAGGTATGTTTTAAGGATTGTTCGAGGACAAACCATGGTTTAAGTGTGGGTGGTGATGTTGGGCATATTTTCATGCCCATTTTTCATGTTTTTACTCATATTTGATCATGTTTTGAGTTCATAATCCTTAATTTATGCTTAAATTCATGTGTGTGTGTATTTTATGCTCTAACAAATGATTTGAGCAGGAAACTAAGCAAAATGGGCTTAAAATATTTGAAGAGTTGAAAGGTGTGGTGCTATGGTTGGCGCCCCGCATCAAGTCCCAAACTTCAGAGAACAAAATCTTAGTCTGGTGTTATGGCTGGCGTGTCACGCCAACTCTAAAAATTTAGAGAATTGCACTACAAAAATTTGGAGAGATGAGTGGCACCTCATGCCAGAGGTGTTCAAGACTTAGAGAAATTTGATTAACACCTTAGTGAGATGAAGGGGGTAGTGCGCCAGACCCTATCTGGAGCTGAAATTGCTGAAAATGTCTATGGCGAGATAGGAGGGGCGGCGCGCTAGTGTCATTATGTGATGAAAAATGTTGATTTTAAAGCCAATCTTGAAGGGCTGAAAGGTCATTTGAAGGCTCATCTATAAATATAAACATTAGGTCATTTGTTACGCAGTTTTGGACTTTTTTGAAGCAGTCATTACTCATTTTTATTTCATACTTCCTTCATAAAAGCTTGTAAGCCGTTTGGAAGAAAGACAAGGTTCTACAACTAGGTTTTCTATTCTTCACCTCATATTTTCACATGATGATGAGTAAGTATTTGTTTTTCCGCTTGTTTATGAGTGGCTAAACTCATATCTAGGGCTGTGGCCATGGTGAATGGTTGATTGTTTGACAGACTAATTAAACTTAGTTTTGATTCTTCTTTTATTGTTGTTTGTATTTATTTGTGTTAATTTATTCTATATAAGATTGATCACCTTGTAAGTAATAATTTATTATTTATAAGATTGATCACCTTGTAAGTAATCTGTTAGCTTTCTATTGAACTTGGTAAAGGGAATCGAAAGGGTTAAGAACAAATATAGATCAGGAATTCAAAGACCCTTGAACCCATTGGTGATAGGATAGAACTTGTTGTTGAGTATAGGTATATACCCTTCAACCTGTTTATTTGAAATACAAGTACACATAATCGTCATTTCATTATTCTCCTGTGACCATAGGGATATAGGTGTTAGGGTTCACGAAATAGTTCTTGAATGCTAGGGATAATGGCAAGAAATGGGATAATAACTTACAACTAACAACCATAGGAAGAATCATGCTAGTTTAGTTACATCTGGAAAACTCAACCTAAAACCAAACAGGTGCCATTTCCCCAGTCTGTCATCATTATCGAAATACAATCAAGCCTGCATTCGTTTTTGTTAATTTTTACATTTGAAGTTTTAGTAGTTTAATTTTCCAAACTAATCTTCAATTTACTTATTTCATAGATTAGTGAAATTATAGTGACAACCTTATAATGATTTAAATGATAACTCCCTGTGTGTACGATATATGGACTTAACAATCCTATATTACTTGACGACCACGTGCGCATGTGTGCACTTGGGCGATATCAACGCGCCACCTTTGTGATGAAAACACTGACTGTGAAGAGGAAGTGCAAGAGGTTGAAATTAATGCACCATCAATAGGTTATCAAACTAGGTCTGCTGCTAGACAACAAGTTGCAAATCCCCAGTCTAATGAGGGATATGATTCTTCAGTAGACAAATCTAGTTCAAGCAGTGACAACCTTGATTCAAATGAAGGGAGTAACAATGAAGCATCTAGCAGCCTGGTAGAAGACACTGAGCTAATTAGGGGAGACATAATAAAGGAAAAACGCCAGAGTTTAGAGATAGTCTGCGCTGGCAAGTAAAGGGGGTTGAAAAACACTTCCAAGAGGGTCTCACTACCATAGCAAGAGAACATCTATAACATAGCATTACGGAGAAAGTGAGGATGATCGACTCTAAGTTGCCCGAGTATCCAAATATTGAGGCCAAGTACAAGTTCTATGTCCTGGGATGGATGAGTGAAGCACCGGGTAACTATTACCCTACCATGGTTCGCGAATTCTATGCGAATTACATAGCTTTTCTGGAGGGTTTTTACAAAAAGGGGCAGAAACCATTAGAAATGTAGATGCATAAACACGTATCAGTTTGGAGAGATGGTAGATATCTCACTAGAGACCGTAAATAGAATGCTCTTCCCCAGCCCCACCATATCGAAGCATTTCTCCATAGTAATAGATCTATCTGGGAAAGTGGTGTAGTGATCTTTCATGTTAGGCACACAAAATATGTTGCTTCCCTGGTGTTAGAAGAGGATTGGGTGGCCCTGGCTTTCCCTTTTCCTTTTCTCTTGGAAGTGAAAGGTGCCTTCCCTTTGTCGACTTATCTAGATGAAGTCATGATTCTGCAAAATAATGTTAATGCCACAAGAAAACAAACTTCTTTTTGTATTTTTAGTAATTGAAAATTAAAAGTGCTATCTATACTAAACTAAGGAATAAAAATCTAAATATTGGTTGACAAACAAGTTGAAACATCAAAATCAATATTTGGTAGCACCTACGCTGCAACTACGAAATGCAGGTGGAGACCTGCGATTTGCAGATGAGTCACAGTACTGTGGCAGAGAACTGGGCAAACTAATCCTTCTCCCATGCTGAACCTGCATTTCACAGGTATTGATCCACGACTCACAGGTGTAACACAGGTGATTTTTATTAGCCTGAAGCCTCAAATCCATATCTGCGCCTCAGCCTACATTTTGCGGAACTTGACCCGTGACTTGTAGGTGAGTGGTAGTGTCCAACATCACTATCTTTCTCATGAATTAGCCATTTTTTTTGCACAAATAAGATTATAATACAGCTAGTGGGTACTCAGACTTTCCTGAAAAATTTAACTAACAAACTAAACCATCACGAGGACTATTAGGACCACTCAATGACTCCCGTTAAGATGGACGCTACCTCATTTATCATTGGGAAGTTTTGAGTGAGCCAACCCAACAAAAAATAGTAACTCAATTCCATGTATTACTCAACACCTGCACACATCACCTTTTACACATCGTCAAGTAGCACAAAAGAAAAGAATGACGATTTTCCCTTAAGAAAGACGTCAACCTATTTATCATTGGAAAATCGTGCACTCCAAGCACATGGGTAACACAAATTTCACCCCTAACAATTATATCAAAACATAAGGCATACACAATAGATATAGCATTTTCACAAGTAGTTCTACCCACATGTTGTGATTTTAACTCCCAACTTTACCTACAACAAAGAAGGATACTCCAAATATAAAAAACACAAGATGGGGAATGGGGAACAGGGGTCAAGAAAAATCAAAATTAACATACTTCCTTTTGCACTAACATCCTCAAATAGTAAGAAAATCGAGAATAATAAGCACACCTACTAGGTGAGAAGAGAGAAAAACAAAGAGATTGAGAATTTGGAGTCTTGGTCAATAATGGCCAACCCGAAAAAGCTTGACTTTTTTTTCTTTAGTGAGAGTGTAGAGAGAGATGGTGAAGTGAAGAACATGTTGAAGGGGGTTGGTTTTTATAGATGGAAATGGAGTTGAAATGATTGGTGGGATTAGTGGTGGAAGTAAATGGATAATGGGGAAGGTGAATATGTGGAAAAGTGGTGTCATGGGAAAGATGAAATGGTGATTGATTAGGTGGATATGGGGAAGAGGAAAAGCTAGAGAAGAGGTGGTTTTTAGGAAGTGAGAAAGGATTTCAACTGGTTTGTCAAGACTATGCATCGGGTCAGTCAACGGGTTGGTCAACAATTAAATGATATGACTTACTTGCACCTGCACTAGACTTGTTGCCACAGGTGGGTACCTTTGTTTCACAGTTCCAACTGTAGGTTGGCCCAGTGTTTCTTAGCTTTTTGGTTTCAATCTACCCTGACTTGCGCTTCACGGATCACCACCTACGTTTCGCAGGTGGCTCGCAGTTCACCTTCCATTTTCTAGATTTTCGTCCAAGTATTGTCTCAGGTCTATGCCAGATCTGCATTTTATAGGTTGGCACCTACGTTTTGCAGGTGAGACGCAGAAGCCTTCCATTTTTTTCAAATTTCTGGACCTTTTTTGCGACTAAGTTGTGCCTTGCGCATTAGCACCAGCGTTTCACAAGTCTCACATGGTGCTCGCTCTATTTTTCTTTGACTTGGTTCCTCATCCAATATTCCTACAAAATCAAAACAACCATAAATATCAAAGCATCACGGTAAAAACACTTAGTGTCCTCTCAAGAAGCGCCATATTTATCATCGTGGCATGGTGAATACCTCCTCAATCATAAATTCTCCGTAGGGTCATCCTCCGAATCAGCTTCATCATCACAATTTTTGTTTTTCTGCTCCTCTTCATCGAGGACCACTGTCACTTTACATTCATCTAGGGATTTTGTGGGTTGGAACACATTGAAGGTGACTTCTTCACCACCCGCTGTAAACTTTAGCTCCCCTAGCTCAACATCAACCGACGCTCTTCTCATGCCTAGCAATGGTCGCCAAAAAATGATGGGATCCTCGATATCCATGTCATAATCTAACATGAAAAATCGGTTGGGAGGATAAATTTGTCCACTTGGACCAAAACATCTTCTAGAACTCCCACAGGTCTCTTGATAGACCGGTCCGCCATCAATAACCTCATTGTAGTATGCTTGGTTCCCCAAACCTAAGCCTTTGAAAATGACGAGAGACATCAAATTGATGCTTACACTGAGTTCACATAAAGCCTTGTTGATCATGCACATTCCAATGGTGCAAGGGATGGTAAAAGCTTCGGGGTCCTCTCTCTTGGGAGCAAGATTGCTCGCCATCACTGAACTACAGTGGTGAGTCCCCTGTGCCTGCATCTATAATCTTATTCTTTTTTAACAATTCCTTCATGAATTTTGCATAACCCAATATCTAATGAAATGCATCCACCAGCAGTATGTTTACGGACAACTTCCTAAACATCTCAAGAAATTACATGAATTGGTTTTCCTCTTTCTTCTTCACCAACCGCTATGTATAAGGAGGTGGGATTCTAGGTTCTTGGCCTTCTTCATTTGAAGCCTCCTTTCTTTCTTTCTCAATAAAATCTTTTTGGATTAACATCCACTTCTACCTCAGGGAGTTCTCCTTCATAATCATGACAATCTGGTGCTTTTTGCACCTCATCACTCACATCATTTATTGTTTTGGGGTCAACCACATTCTTGGGCTTAAAGCACGCATCAGCCAACACTTTTCTTCTCCTTGTGACAATGGCCATACAATGATTGTCCTTCTTCAGATTAGGCATTGTGTCACTTGGGAGGGTCCCTTTCATTCTAAGGTTCATTTGGATTGAAACATGATTCACTTGAGCTTCCAAATGTTTAATAGATGCCGAATGAGAACTCACCATTTGGGATAGTTTATATACCTTTCCTTTTAGTTACTCGACCCCGCTATCTATTGACTCAACTTTATTTAGCACTCTTTCTAACATTTCTTCAATCTTCAAATTACCAACATCAGTTATCCTAATTGCATTTGGGGTGCATCAGCCTTAGGAGGGGGCACATATGGATTTGAACTCCTATGATATCTCTCTCCTTCGTGATTTGGCTACCTATTTCCCTATCTTTCATTCCTATCAAACCTACCTTAGTTATCATGGTTCCTCCCTCTACTATCATCACATGGATGCTAAGGGCCTTGTTTGGCAACTTGATATCCCAAGCAAGAACCCCCCATTTGACCAGCCATTAATTGACAGTCTTCCTCCTACCTTGGCGGTGATGCTTCTCCATCATACTTAATAGGACCTTAGGACCCTACTATATTGACATTCTTGGACCTGGTTCCCATTACATGCTTTGTCATTAGCTCTAGATGGGTCATTATTTTCTCCAAGGTCTCATCTCTCTCTCTTTATCCCTTTATAATTAATTGATATTGGATATTTTCTGAAGGTGTCACCCATAAAGGGGGTGATTAGGTTTATCAAGAAGGGGAAGCTTAATCCCCGATATGTTGTTCCTCATAGGATTCTAAGGTATGTTGCCAATGTATCCTATGAGTTGGAGTCACTCGCAGAGTTAGCATCAGTGTATCTAGTTATCAATGTGTCATTGTTGAAGAAGTGCATTGGCGATCCAGCTCTAGTTGTTGTTGTAGATAGCCTCACCTATGAGGAATTTCCAGTTGAGATTCTTGACTGTCAGGTTCGGAAGCTAAGGAACAAGGAGGTCAATTTAGTGAAAGTCCTTTGGAGGAATTACCTTGTAGAGGGAGCTACTTAGGAAGCCAAAGTAGATATGATAGCCAAGTACCCTCACCTTTTCCCTCCCAGCTCAGTTTCAACATGAGGTACTAGTTTCCTCCTTAGCACTCTATTCATTTTCATGTCAAGTTCATGTCTCTCAGTTCCTCTCATGTCTTAGTATGCATGCATATTTCATGAATCTAGTTCAGTATATGTATTTCTATTCAGAGTCAATCACTCCATCAGTATTCGGTGCATAGCTTCCAGTTTTGGGGTCACAACTCTTTCTCTATCTTTTCAGCTTTATTAGTCTCTATTCGAGGATGAATGTTCCAAAGGGGGAGATAATGTAACACCCCAAAAGTCCCTAAGATCAGAACCTAGACTTGGAGTAGAAAGCAACAGAAAAATGTGCAATTTGCCTCAAAATGAGTTATGGAAGACTCATTACATGATACCATGAGACATGGTCAGACTTGTACATGTGATAACTCATTGTCTCAAGTAATGACCAATGATGTGCCTCGTCACAATAAATCAGTCAAGAAATGTGTTAAAGTTTTTCTAAAACCAATGAGTCAAGTGACAACTCTTGAGGTCTTGTAACAGATCGTGCTATGGAGTCATTGGGTGTGATTCAAAGAATGTGCAACATGAACCTAGTAACCATGAAAGGATGTGAAGACTCGTGGTATCCAATAATGGGTCATGTTATGTTTTTGTTTTATGAGAAATAGAAAGTGAAAATTTGGCTCAGCATATGACGAATGGTCACCGTGAGTTGTGGTGACAACCAACGACTCATGGTGTGAGTCGTTTCCACTGGTCAGACATTTTTAAGTTCGAAATGTCAGGAGTATTTTTGTAACTTTCTATACTTTTAACTACTAAACTAGGTCATTTTGGATTTCCTAAGGAGAGTATTTAAGGATTTAACTTAGCCTAAACCCCCCTTCTATTCCTAAACACCGTAGATTTAAGATCAACTTTCAAGGATTCTCAAGGGAAGTTAGAGTTCCTCTTCCCAATCTCTCTTGGGTCTCAATCTAGAGTCAAGAACTCTTCAAGCCAGGTCTATAGGGTCATGAATGGGGATTTCTTCTACCCTCATATCCAATCTCAAGTCTAATTTCATGATTTTAATTTCTTCAAGTCTCCAATTATGATTTTCATGAATTCCTAGGTTAGACCCTTTTTATGCAAAAACTCAATAATCTTCTTTATATTTGATTCTCTCATGACTCTACTTATGTTTTATGATTATTATTACATGGATTCCTATGAAAAATTCTCATGATTCACTATTTTCAAGTTAGCATGATTTACTCAATTATGTAAAAATTCATGAAAATCAAGCTTATGTATCATGGCTGAATTTTCAACATTGTTTTTAAACTAGTCCATGCAAAACCTATATTTTATGTATTACTATAAGCACTATATATTGTTTTAGGAGTAGTGTTTAACACCAAATAGGCCGGGGTTCAGCGTATCCAGGTCCCAATACTACGTGCCACCATACAATAAGGGGTCCTTGCCAGTTGAGAGTGTCTCCCTTTCCCCTAGCTAAGAAGTCCTCGCTAGTTGAGAGAGTCTCTCTTATACTACTGAGATCATAAGTTATATCATACCTTTATGGTTCATACCCTTTGCAAGGTATGGACACCTCCTGAATAGGGGTACCGGTCAGACTCCATGATGCTCACTAGGAGTATGTTAGTCATGAGAATCTCCCACTATTCCTCATGTTTCATTCTTACTTATGTTCAAGATTTATAATATCATATTTTATAGTATTTTTTACCCATTGACTAGTTTATGAGTTTTACTTATGATTTCAAATATAATAAGCTTCATGATATTATTTTGAAACCTTGGGTCATTATACTTCAGTTTATGATGAATAGCTCATGTTTTGTCACTATAGCACGACTATGACTTTTAAGTGTGTTTTTCTTACTCTCATGTTTTATTTATCCTCCATAGTTAGTATATTCAATGTACTGATTACATACTTTTCTAGCATATCATCTCATGATATAGATTAAGGTGTTTAGTCTTAGCCTCGCTGCTAGATTTGCTTTTATCTCAGCATCACCCCAGTCTTGGTGGGTCCTCATCAGTTGAGGATGGCAGTTTTGGTTCATGTTTTCTTTGTCTTTTCAGTTACTAACTTAGTATAGATAGTTGGGGGGTTTTACCCTTAACCTCGTCTTATGTTAGAGTCTTTTTAGACTATTATATACAAACATTTAACTGCTTTGACATGTTGTCCCAGTTGATATGTTTTATGATGTCCTAGACTTTCACTTATTCAATATTTTATGATTGTTCCGCTTAGTGTATGCTTATGCTTATGTTATGCATGTACCATGAGATAGCTTGGAGTCATTCATTATTCTAGGTCCCGCATTACATCCAGGGTCTATGCTCGAGTCGTGACAAATGGTTGGAATGTTTTACTTGTTGAATCTTGGTGTGTGCATGTTAATATGGTTTCATAAATAGAGATTGCATGCTTAGTTAAAACAATTGCAAGAAAAAAAATTTGATAGATTAAGGGGGTGGCTGGATTGAAATGTGTGTTTGTAGCCATTGTTAACAACCATCCTGTCATTGCAATTTGTGAATCCTTGACATTAGTTAGGTGTAGGGTAGTTTTCCTTCTTAGTTATCTTGAGGACAAGCAAATTCTTTAAGTTGGGGGTGTTGATGTGTCGGAAATTTGCGACTATCTTTGCTTCATATCATATCATTTTACATGTCTTTAGGAATTAAATTATAACTGAAAAAATCCTCATTATGCCATATTTGAAGAACCTAAGGAAAATGAAGATGAGAGATGTTAGAACCAGAAAGTTGTCCAAAGGACGAGACAAAGGATGGGCCGTCTTTCTAATAGATGGCCCACATGATCAGTCATCCAAATCCAGCTAATGATTCCAGAAACTAATTTGAAAGATTCTTTAAATGACGGTTTGAAGGACTGACCATCTTTTCGGAAGATGGTCCGTCTAATAAAGGACGAACTCAAGATGAGGCAGAATGAAATTCTGAACGCCGCCGCCAAGGAGAAACCATCTTTCCAGAAGATGGTCCGCCATTCAAGGAATGGAAAGCTGTTGGAAAGAGGCCAAATGTAAATGATGTAACAAAGAATGATCCATCCTTCCAAGGGAAGGTCCGTCCTTGCACACCTGGCACCTCTGAGTTTAAATTTTTTGTGCTTTTCTGGATATAGTATAGATAAATTTCTCTTCCTTTTTTACATAGAGTTTCAGCCCTTATTTTCAATAGAGAGTAGAGATAGATAGTTAGCTTTACTTTTCAAAGTAGATCTTAGATTTTATCTTGTAATTTGAAGATCTAAGTTCATCAATTGAAGATTTTTCCTACAATTTCAATTTTCATTGGTGAGAATGTCTAATTATTCTCTTTCTCTTATTCTTCTTTCTATATGTAACTAAACCTAGATCTAGAATTGTGAACCTAATAGGTTGTGTACTCTAATGATCCCAATTTGAAATTATTGAGTGTGGATTTATGAATATTTAATTGATTATTGCTTTGTAGTGTGTGATTAGTGATGAAAGTCACCCAATCCTGCCCAACTACCTTTATGAGGCTTGAAAGAGCAAATTTAGGTTGGGTTAGAATCAATCAAAAATAACTCAAGGAATAATCCTTGTTTAATAAATTCTCCTAGACATAAGTTGAATTCCAATTGGCAACCAGCAAGTGGGTAGAAGGAAGTTCTCATTGATTTGACAAAATCGAAGTAGATTGACACCTATGGTGCTAGTTTAAGATACCTATAGGTTTCCTTAGTCTCTATTTGCATATTAAACCATAGTCTATTCTCAATCTATTCATATTGGATGATTCAGATGGATCGACCCATAATTGGGATCAGTTCCCTAAAATTTTCTTAAATTGATTACAACCCTAGCAATTTGCATCATTAGATGTAGTTAAATTTACCCAATCTCGATCCGAATAGACTCTAATCTTGCAATACTATATTGGTTAGTACTAGATAGAGTGAGCTTAGCGTAGTCTCTGTGGGATTCAACCCCAACTCCACGTTGGGTTATATACTTACATGATCATCTACATTATTAAAATTTAGAGTGGATTTGAACAACATCACATTAAACACAAGGTAATTAGCAAAACAACCACACTTCGTATAGTCCTCCCATAATAATAGGCCAAGGAAGTTTGCCCCAAATAGTAGGATAGGGAAGTCCACCCCAAATAATAGGACAAGAAAGTATGCCCTAAATAATAAGATAGATAGTCTGCCTCGAACAATAGGATAGGGAAATCCTCCATAAACAATAGGACAGGTCATGTCTGCCAAGAACAATAGGACACACATTACAACTTTACATTATAGTTTCCTCGCTAGTCGGAGGCCTTTACATTATAATTTCCCCACCAGTTAGAGGCCCTTTATATTACAGTTGCTCCTCTAGTCAGAGGCCCTTTATATTACAATTTTCCCCGCCAATTAAAGGCCTTTACATTACAGTTTCCCCACTAATCGTAGGCTTTGTACATTACAGTTGCCTTGCCAGCCAAAGGCTTTGTACATTACAATTGTCCCACTAGTTGGAGGCCTTTGTAAATTACAATTTGCCCTACCAACCGGAGGCTTTGTACATTACATGTTTCTCTTCCAGTTGGAGGCCTTTGTACAATACATGTTGCCCCACCAGATGGAGGCTTTGTACATTTTAGTAGCTCCGTCATTTAAAGGCTTTTTTACATTACAAATTGTTCCACTAGGTTGAGCTCTACATTACAACTACTTCACCAATTTGAGTTTTTATTATAACAACTCTGCAAATTGGAGCTTTTATTACTAAGATATTTCTATCACAAGTTGCTCCGTCACTTAGAGCTTTATTAAGAGAACCCACCAATCAATGCGTTATTATGAGACTCCCCCAATTAGAATTTTATAATAGATATTCTGCCAATTAATATGGGTCTCTTTATTATGAGGCACCGCCAATCAAAGATTTATTATGAAACTCTACCAATCAGAGCTTTATTACAGATATTCTGTCAATCAAATGTTCTCTTTATTATGAGACTTCACCAATCAGAGCTTTATTATAAACATCCATTGATTGAAATTCCTTTTATTACAAATCATTTTTCCAATCAGAGGCTATATTACAAGACTTCGTCTATCCACAACTAAGAATTATTTATTATAATTATCATGCAAGTCAAATGGTCTATTTATTATGACTCGCCAATACAAGTCTTATTACAACTGGTTCACCAATCAGAGCTTTTATTACAACATCTCTATAAATATAGGTGGTACCACCCATTAGAGATCTTCATTATAGTAGCTCCCTTAGTTGGAGCTTTCAACACAATTACTCCATCGATTGGAAGTTTAAATTACATTAGCCTTCGTGAATCAAAAGTAGCTCCGCAAATTGGTGACTTCAGTACTTGTTAGCTATACTCTCTACTCTTTTACTTTACTATTATCATTTTAGAACTTTAAATTGCACAAGTTTTCTGTCACCTTTTACCTTTTGTAGGACAAGACATTATATTAGGACCTATGTCTACACCTTGGACATGACACGGTGCCTAGGGACATAAGTAACCCAAAACTAACCCATGGCATAGCATAATACTAACATCATAACAACTTATAAAGCATATCTAAGCAGAAGCTAACTAAAAATAATTGATCATTATGTGTAAGGACATAATTTATTAAAAACACTTAATCATAAGCTGAAACTACATCACACTGTCTGGAAGCCTTTACTAATTTGATGAGTTGCTGGGACAAGTTCCTAGCTAACTTCAAACTCTGAAACTAAAATAATACTGAAATAAAGAAACATAACTCCCTTCCTCGGAAGATGAGGGCTCACCACTACTAGTTGGTAGAGTCTAGAATGTGTCTAACTACAGGGGTGAGTCTGAATACCTGGATATATGTCATAAAATTATATAGTGCATAGGCTATGCAGTCAGTACTTGAAATGTACTGAGAATATGGGAAACACAATTGAAATCGAGAACATGTTGTAAATCTTATAAAAGACTGTACATAAAACATGGTTGAATGCATAAACTGAGGTAAAGATAAATAATCCTATCTGAGATGCATGAATACTAACATGGAATGCTAGTCTTAGAAAATTCAATAAAATATAATTAAAACTGGTATTTAGGGTCATGTACATGTACCGTAAACTGAATTTGTAATCATAAACTGAAAGTTATAGCTGACACAAACTGTACTGAATAGAATATGAAACTATACTATGGGAAAAACCTATTAACTGAAAAACGCCAATGTGAGCCTCATGGATCCCGAATTGTAACCCTAGTGGGGAGGTGTTCATTCCTTGCTAAGGGTGAGAACCATGACTCGTGTGATACCACTCGTGAACTCAGGGAGACAATCTCAACTAACAACGACCCCTACATATGCCCATTGAAGAAAGGGGCGAGGATCACATATTCCTCGGTCTAAGAAAAACATTCTCTACTACCTAGCATCCCTTATCCTTCAATGGCACATAGTTTTGAGACTCGGGTGCACTGGAATGATGAGTTGGTAATTAAAAAACTCATTAGGCTTTTAAACATGATCTTTTACTTGGTTTTCAAGTCATTTATGAGGAGTTTATGATCTTTCTCTTTGATTTTTGTAGGCATTCAATTTAAATAGAGAAATCAAGGACTTAAACAAAAGAATAAAGCTTAAAGAAGAGGACCTACATTCCACTGGATGGCACTAGCAAAATACCGGCCAAATATAGTAGAGCAATGTGAGAAAGTGGAAGGTACACCTATGGAATGTGGGTCAGGACCTGTGAACCACTGGTGCCAATGTCGGACTGCTATAGAAGTCACTAGCCCGCAATTGCAAAAGAGCGGCACCCCATGGATCGCCGGTGAGTCATAGGTGAGGCCGTCATCAGAAGGGTAAAATCATCCAACACAGAAATAGAGGAGTATCTTTAGCCTACTTTTGTATATTCATTGAAAAGTACTATATTCCTTCTCATTAGAATATAAAATTATATTGTATTGAATAATTTTTAAATTTTCTAGATTGAGAATAATAGAGAGAACTTTTCTTTATCTTCTTCTTCTTCCTGAAGGTAAAACCTCCATTGAAGGCAAATTTGAGCTTGCAATTTACCTTTAATGATGAATTCTATGAGTTTATTTATCAATATAATCTTGTATTTTTCATATATGAGTGGCTAAATATTTTACTAGGGGTGTGTGCATGATTGGGGATAAATTGGATTGGGTGTTGCTTGATTAATAATATAATTACTTATTTAGTATAAATCTTTTGTTTTCTCCAAATTATAATTGAATTGTCCATAGTTTCATATACGGGTGTGTTTACTTATTCTATTGTTTCTTGAAAAAGGGGAATAGAATATGATTGAATTGTTAAACAAGAAAAGGGTGTTTAGTGGTCATGCAGCNCTATTGTTTCTTGAAAAAGGGGAATAGAATATGGGTAAGAAAACAATGGTAGGTATTTGGGTCTTGATTATGTGGGGTTGGGATAGATATAGCCAAAACCCATTTTCATACACCCATTAAAGAGTTGAGGCTAGAGATAGTTCAATATTACCCAAGCCATAGTTGATGAATTATTTGGGATCTTGGGTTCAAGAAAACCCGAGGAAAAAGGCACCTAAGTGGTTGAAAAACATTGGGTGCCACATCGTCCATGGTTTTTTATGCTTGTGAATAATAATTTGATTTTCTAGTTAATTCAAATCCAATTGATTCCCTATCAATAGTGTACCCCTAGCCCTTGCTCATCTTTATTCATTTAAGTTGGTTTCCTTGTTTTTGATTGGTTGTTGATTTAAATTCAAATTGTGATCCTACTTTCCCCTAAATTTTACTTTTAATTTTTAATGCAATGAGGCAATTTAGTTCAATTCAATAGAAAACTTTTGTGGCTTCAAATCTCTATTCTATGTGGATTACCCTGACTCACGAGTTAGTTATTTATATTGTGACGACCATTTGCACTTTTTCCTTATGAGGAGTGAATTTGGACGTCATTAATTTTGGCGCCTTTGTCGGGAATAGGATTAGATAGCCCCTAGTTGATTGTTGAGTTGAATTAATTGAGCATCTTGTATAAATATTCTTACAATTGTTGTCATTTTTGGTGTCTCTTTAGGCTGACTTTTATGAGCCAACACTCTCAAGAAGGCTTTGTATCATGACCCTAACATAGGTCCAAATCTAGACACGGAACCTAAAACATAAATGGCTCCAAGTTGACCCATGGCATGAGCATGATAATTAAAGTCAATATAAATAATGCAGAAATCTAACATCTGAAATAGTGGAATACTAAATATGTAAAATATCCGAACAATGGAATACATAACACTGAATTGAACCGAAAATATAACTATGTTTGATAAGCCTCTACATACAAGATGAGCTGATGGGAAAAGACCCCAACTAGATCACTAAATGTCTGAAATTGGAAATAGCAATAGTACAACTAAATGAAGGTCCTTGAAGGATGAGGACTCAGAAACAACTAGTTATCTAAATTCTGATGATCGACTAATGAAGAGACTGATCCTGAACGTCTCAGCCAGTATCATGAAACTATACCGTATAGAGTATGCGGTCAGTACTTTGAATGTACTGAGTATGCAATGAAAATAAAATGGACCAATAAAAATACGTAAGAGTTCATACGAGTAGGACTGTTCAAAACATGCAATAATAGTCATAACATAAACATGAGAGCTCAAAGTTTTCAAACCATTCATGATCTAATCATAGTCATAATCATAAGAGAAACCTTGTAAAGAATAACTTGTGTCAAAGTATCATAAGCATGAAAATGCATAAATCATGAGGAACAATAGGATAACTCATCTTAACTGACACAATCATGATAGAGTTTATATGATGCCCCAACTATCTCGCTCAAATGGGAAGAGCCGTCCCAAGATTGCAAGGCAAGGGATGTGCATGATGTTATATCACAAAGGGTCGATGAATACATATACCTATGGTGGCACGTAGTTCTGAGGCCACAAGGTTTACATGAACGCCGGGTCAACTCAGTGCTAGACACTTCTCCCAAAAACATGCACATGAGGGCTCATATAATAGTCGTGAAATCATTCATGAAACTCATGGCTAGATAAATCATAACATACATGATCATACTTGAAATACATGATTATCCATGAATTAGGGTCTGTAAGTCGGCCAAAAATCATAAATTCATAAATCATGAAAAACATACATGCTTTGAGAAAATTCACTATACTTGAATTCCAAAAATCCATGAAGAGTACTTGAAATAAATCATGACATAAATCATAAATCATAATTTAGTGCTTGGGAAGGTAAAAATCACAAAAGAATCATGAACTTCACTTTTCGTGAAACTTGCATAATTGAGCATAACTTGATTTAAAATTTAAACTATAAATTCGTAATCAAAATAGATATAAAATCTTCCCATAGATCCTAAAACATGATTTGAGACATAAAGCGAATCAACCCATACGTGAGTCACTGAAAATTTTTATAGAATTAGGAATAGGTTTCATAAGATCATGAACTTGATCTAGAATTTAGATTTATGGAATTGAAGATAGTTTTGGACATGAGAGTCAAGAAATACTCCCATTCATAACCCTACATACCTGGGTAATATGGTTTTACACTCTTCCTTGAAATCCCAAAGGAATTTGAGAAGAAATTGGAGAGTTTTAGGCTTGATCTTCCTCAAGAATCCCCGAGTCTTGCATGTATGGGGAGGGAATAGTAAGAATAGATTAAACACTATTAAAACCTCCCCAACTGAGATTAAAATACGTAGTTTAAGGCTTAGGAACTTATGAACTATGAAATTTCCCTAATTAAAATGCAAGAAAATTACTCACTGCTAGGTTCCATGGCTCGTCCTAAGGATCGTACCTCGATCCCACAGGTCGTGGTTTCCTTCCGTTGAATCCATTACTCACTTCTGAATTCTGAAATTCCCATGAGCCATACCACAACTCATACCACCTACCTAGGGATCATTAAATCCTTCCATTTCCACGACTGGGGAGATCCCCTGCTCCTTCCTACGAGTGGGAGTAACGATCTATGGTTCCCTACCACGGGTCGTACCATAAGTGGTACCTTCCCTCCTAACAATCCAAAACCCAAACGACAACTCTGACCTGCGAATCGTACTATGAAACTATGAGTCGTTCATGACTCATTGTTACCAACTTTTCCAAAGAATTGCTGATCACGAGTGAATCTTGTTCGCGTCTTTTGATAACTAAACGCAAGTGCACGTGGTCGAACAAGTAGTAAAATGGCTAAAGTAAGCCAAGTATCGATCCCACAGGGACTGGACCAAGGTAATAATCAAATTAAGCGCTAATGAACTCTAACTCTAAAAATGCAGACAACAATTTCAAGAAGATTTTGAGAGTTGGTTTCCTAATTTATACTAATCTAAAACAAAATTACAAATTGAG
>JACEIK010002229.1:69661-83326 GCA_018107945.1 Datura stramonium | reverse complement strand
AAGTGGCTATAGGCCCAGTCGGCCGGAGGCTGTATTTACAGCCGTTATATAGCCCGTTGATTCCATGAATCTGAGTTAGAGCCAGTCAGGCACCAGATGTTCTTAGGCTCAGTAGTCTAGCAACCTAGGTCCTAATAGGGCACCAGGTGCCAGTCATACCCCCCAAGGCGGGGCGTGACACAAAGTATGAGAAATTCCTATGATCAAGTTATGGGGTTCTACCCAAATGTATGAATCTTCAATTTACTTACATGGGTATGAATTGATTATGATTTTATTATCGAGTTGTGAAGCATGGGCTAATTTTATAATGATTTCAATTAAAAATTATGTTTCTAGCCTTATGAATGTTGAAGCCCATTGATGATATGATTATGAAAAGTAAGATTTGTGAAGTAAATGTAATAATGATGAGATATTATGACGAAAAACATGATTTGAAGCTACCCATATTTATAATTATATTTTAATGAGAATTGAGTATTTCTAAGTATGATAAAGCTTTGGGTAACGCCCACATGTTAAATTAAAATAAGGATTTTCCGAACTAAGCTTACCACATTGTGTTGGAGAGAAGAATCCCAAATTTAATATTTTAGCTTGTGGTATGTTTTGAGTTAAATCTTCCTATGCATAGCTTACTACATGGTTTTGGAGAAAAGGCTCCCAAGTAATTTTTCAGCTTGTGGTATGTTTTGAACTAAAGTTTCTCATATGCATGATTTCGTATTTGAGATGTATTTGATCATTGAGCTTCATCAATAGACGATGTTGAGCTCCGTTATATACGATGTAGAGCATTTTCACGTTTTTAGGAGAAGAGTCTAGCAACGAGCAGGATAAGGGTCAATCACCCTATGCCCTAGAACTACGCACCAATGTAGGTTGATACTATTATATTATTGGACCTCCCTTGTGAGCTATCCCCGGCCCTAATGGCCCTTGAGCTTGATATCTATATCATGGTAGTTTCTTTAGCCCTTGAAAGGTTTTGGACGACTCTGCCCACTTGAATGTAATAGTTGGGACCACGTAAGCTCTATCGTGGTATGTTGGTTAAGTGATGAGTCTCCCATTGTTCTACATGATTCAGATATGCATATTTATTACTCATGATTCTTATATACACATGCATGTTGTAAATCAAGGTTTGACTTAATGTTCATCTTTTCTATAAATATCAAATTGCAGCTTTGAGTCATTCGAGTTAGTTTGATGTATAAAGATATGTATTGTCATGTTATGAAAATATCATGATATAGAAAGAATGCATGAAAGCCCTACTCTCAGTTTACTAATGTTTATGTTTAATTAAAGCATTGTGTTTAAAAGGATTTTTATTTACTTTAGCAGTTTTACTGACCTTGCATACTTGGTACATTCCACGTACTGAACGCATACTTCTATCCTCTATCATTTCATGATACAGGACCCGTCTCTCAGCTTCAGTCCCGCTCTTAGATAGCTTATCTGAGTTAGTGTCTTCTTATGAGTGAGTCCTCATCTTATGAGGACCCGACTATCTATCTTTTCTTTATGTATTTCAGTTTTTTAGCTTGTTGAGTTAGTTTGGGTCTTGTCCCATCAACTTGTCATGTTTAGAGACTATTTAGACATATGTATGTATTAAGCTTCGGATTTTATATTCGGATGTTATATTTAAGCTAGACTTATGCTATGATTGTATTTTCGATTATTCAGTCTCTTAGTTGTTTTAGATATATGCTTATTCCATGGGTCGACTTGTGGTCTCTCGGGGCTTCTTGTCCCTTGTCGCTATCCGGGCCTCCATTCGGGTTGTGTCAAAGGGTTGACTTGAAAATTGGTTTCGGCTTTCATTGCGGTTTATCAAGAAAAATGTCAAAGGCTCAAAGAAGGGGACTAAGGATACTACATAATTTGGTAGGTCTCTTCAGGCTTATGTGTCTTGTGAAGCCAAAGAAGGTTCTAAGTTCATCTCTACAACCCGTAGTTAATTCTAGATTCAAGCACAAGGAGCAAGACAAGTTCTGGAGTGTAATCAAATCAAGGGATCAAGTAATGATCCTTTGTACACATTGGCACATGGATATAAAAATGACTAACACATCACTATCAACAAGGAGCACATTGCCAATAATTTCATGTCACAAATGGAGATATACATCTCAATATGAAATAATTACGACAAAAATTATGTGAAGCGACATTGTTTTCAAAAATCAGTATAATGCAAATAGCTCAATTGCTACCACCACCTAAGTCAAAAATAATTTATTCATCCTAAGAGGAATCAATAAAGTAGGCCTGTACCCTTAAGAATATCACCAAACAATCCATCATCGGGCCCATAGACTACAACACTTAACTACTTTGTTATGCTAGATTCAATAGAAAGAAAGCCTCCCGGGAAAGAACCATGGCTAAGAAAACCAAGGAGGGCTCTATACTACAAAATAAAAAAAGAGTTAAATTAAGAAAGAAAAAGAAGAAGCCATACTAAGAAAGCTGTAAAAATGATGGACTAACTTGGATCACAAAAAAACATCAACAACTCATTCAAAAGCATACTGACATATAAATC
The DNA here is from genome assembly GCA_018107945.1 of Datura stramonium. Classification (NCBI taxonomy): domain Eukaryota; kingdom Viridiplantae; phylum Streptophyta; class Magnoliopsida; order Solanales; family Solanaceae; genus Datura; species Datura stramonium. The sequence continues at coordinate 80,763 of JACEIK010002229.1, read as the reverse complement.
AGAGTTTCAACAAAAACAAGAACTATATAAGAATGCAATCCAATTGTCTACCCGCACCCTAAAAATGGTGCAATTTCTTCATTGCACAAACAAAACAAAATAGGAGGGTAAGAGGGTGTCAAAAATTTCCTGTAGTGCTCAGACTATGCTACTAAACATAATTCTGAGGTGGCACTAATGGGTTGGCCTTGGTGTTATGGGAATGTCCTCGATTGATTAACCGTGAGGCCACTGTCGGTCTCCTGCCAGCCTTTGCCCCTGGTGTGGATAACTCTAGATATGTAGACGGTGCCTTCAACGTCGGAGCCTTGCCCTTATCTATTGGAAGTGTAGGAGAAACTATCTGGGCTTAAGTATGAACATGAGTCTACTCTAATGGAGTGTTGGCCCTGGTGTATGCGGTTGGTGGTAGATTGGGTTGAATCTGGGCTGGTGGAATAGGCACGACACATAGAATAAAATCCATGATGCCATCAATGGGTGGTGTCTGGTCCACGAGCGACATCTGTAGCTCCTCTGGATGCCTCTCTTGCATTTGCATCTCAATCACGATAGATCTAGTCTCCTCTAGATCAGCTCAGAGGCTCAATATATTTAAAGCACTGGCACCTCCTCTGAGCTGGTGTAGCTTGGCATCCATGTCCACTAGTTATGATCTCAATGCCTCATGAGAGGTCCCGACTATATCCCAGAATGGCTGAAGAGCTTGCTCAACAATAGTGTCCACAAAGGCCGTTAAATCCTCTTTAAGCCAAGCTAGCTGCCTCTCCTTTCTGTCCAACCTCGAGGCTAAACTGGTAAGTGAATATCTGGAAGTGAGTAGTGGCCTCGATGGTGCGGCTGGCATGGATGATGTGGTGGTTGGATCTTCTACTCCTGCTGGGTCTGCCTTACCAGTGGGTTGTGATTTGGACTCCTTAGTCTAGATTCCCTAACCCTTAGTAGTAGGCTTGCCTAGTATCATGGAGCTAGGATGGGTTGCCGAGGTAACCATAGTGTCATCTTGTATCTTGGTGATATCTTTCACTTGGAAAGAATCTATGAATAGGTCCTCTCTTGGAAAGATCAATACACCTACCATATGACATAAAGCCATGATGAGGCATGGAAATGAAAGTGAGGTAGCAGTTTGAATAGCTCTATCCTTCAGCTCCACACTAACTATCACGACCCGAGTTAATACCCTGGATTGAGACATGGGAAAAAAATTCTGAGAGGGCTCCAAGTCGACCCATAGAATGAACATAACGACTAAAGAACATAACTAAAACAGGGATCATCCAAATCATAAGATAAGCGAAAATCGAAATTGAAACTTTGAAGATTTGAGTATTTAGCATCTGACACAAGCACAGAACATAGCCACAAAATTCTGAAAAAGCCTCTAGTATTTGATGAGCTGATGGGACAACACCCCCAACTAGCTCTCTAAGTACAAAAACTGAAAGGTACACATAACAACAAGGTTAATTGCATGTCCTCAATAGATTAGGACTCACAAAAGAGAGTAGGCTGAATGGACTGAAACAGGAGCATCTAAGGGTGAGGCTGAACCTGATCTTTCAGACTTGTATCATGAGAAAATACAACATAAAGTATGAAGTTTGCACTTGGAATGTACTGAGTATGCAGGTTAAGTAAAATGGACAATTTTAAACACATAAGAGTTCATAAGAGTAGGATAGTTCAAAACATGCAATGATAATCATAACATAATCTCAATCATAAGAGAAACCTTGTAAAAGCATAATTGAGCCAAAGTATCGTATCATACATAAAACATAAGGAAAAATGGGAGATACTTATAACCGACATACCCCACATGAGCACACATGGAGCCCGACCTGTAAACCCTTAGTCGGGAGGGTGTTTGTACCTTGCCAAGGTAGAACAATGAAAAGAGGTGTGATATCACTCATGAAAGGCCCATACAGCAAAAGGGAACAGTCTCAAGGGAGGTCCGATCATTGCTACATTGGCACATAGTTCGGACACTCAGGGTGTGCTAGGACCATAGATCTACTTTTTGTTAAATACTACTCCCAAAACATATATAGTGATCATATTATAGTTGAGAAAACATAAACAAGATTCATGGGCTAGTTTAAATAATAATAATCATAAGCTTGCTCGAAATACATCCTCTAGCCATGTAATAAGACCCGTTAGTCGGCCATAATCATAACGTGAGAAAACATGAAGAGTCATCATAAAAAGTTAATAAAAATCCTCATAATTCAAATCATATTTCTATATAGTAAACTTGAAATAAATCATGCATTATTAAATATAAATCATGTATTAGGACTTGAGAGATTAAAATTCATAAGTAAATCGAAGGAATTCATGAAGGGTATTTAAACCCCAAAATTTCGTTATCATGCTTAGATCATGAGATATTCTAATTTCATAAAATACTTGTATAAATCATAAACCCTATCATGGAAATCATATTTGTATATCAAATCAACTTTACCCATAAAGAAATTATGAACAATTTTCAAAACCCAATCATAAAATCATGATTTTAGAATTTTTAAACCTTGGGGAATTTGATGATCATACTTTGATAAAGAAGGGGTGTGATATTGAGACCAAAACCAATTGAATCAACCCACGTATCTGAATAATTGAATCCCGAACTGAAAAGGATGAGCGCCACTTGATTCTTGGAGAGTTAGAAGAAGAAATGTAGGAACAATCCTTGAGAGATTTGAGAGAATTGATTTCTCTATTTAGAGTGTTAGGGGAGTAATGGGTGATCTAGGGTGAATAATATCCTTAATACACTTTTTTCCATGCTTAAAAGGACGTAGTTTAGGACCATAGTGCTCAAAATTTACGAAAATTCCCTTCAGGAAATTTCTAGAAAATGGGCACTGCTAGGTACCACAACCCTTACCACAAGTCATCCTTTTATACCACGACTCGTGTTATCTCTCATTACTAACACCCATGCTCGCCTCAAATTTAGTTTCTTCAAATAATGATTACACAGGATGAGTCATTACACATCAGAAATATTCGTTGCTTCTTTCCATTGCGGCCACTGTCCTCAAACAATCACCATTCTAGAGTTTCCCATGGGCACAACTAAAGGCTAGCAGGTACTTCCTATGAGTCGTATCTCTGGTCGTCTGATTCTTACCTGATGCCCACCTTAAATACCACGACTCTTGACCAAGAGTCATTCCCCCATCCTACGACTCATTGTCTACTATCGTAGCTCACTAGTTCGCATCCTCCAACTTCCAACAATCGCCCACCATGACAGATTGTACCACAACCCATACCATTTTCCTTGACCAATCCAACGACTCTATCCTACGACGCATCGGACCAACCTACGGCTCATACCACGAGTCGTTCTGTGATATTTTCCAAACTTTTTAGCTGATCTCTTTTCTAATTCCGAGTCTAGTCTTAGGGACTTTCGGGTATTACAATATCTCCCCCTTGGAAACATTCATCCTCGAATGTGGATTAAGCATGCTAAGAGAATAGGGAAAGGTACTGGAATCTCAAAACTAAATAACTATGGTAGAACTGAGGGAGTGACTGACTCTGAAATTGAAACACATGACTGAGTTGAATTCAGGAAACATATATACATGTTAAAACATGAGAGGCACTTACATGCATGGAATAGACATAAAACTGAATAAGATAGTAAGGATGAGATCTATACCTCAAGCTGAATCAGAATTGGAAGGAAAAAGATGCGGGTATCTAGCCATCATATCTACTTCAGCCTCCCAAGTAGCTCCCTCAACTACCTGATTCCTCCACAAAACCTTTGCCGAGGCTACTTCCTTATTCCGTAACTTACGAACATGAAGATCAAGGATCTCGTCTGGTACTTCCTCATAGGTAAGGCTGTCCCTCACGCCAATGCTCTCTACTAGAACAACCGGGGATGGGTCTCTAATGCATGCCTTCAACAAGGACACATGAAACACTGGATGCACTGAAGATAACTCCACTGGTAACTCTAACTCATAAGCCACATTGCCAACCCGCTTCACAATCCGGTATAGCCTAATATATCGGGGACTAAGCTTCCCCTTCTTACTGAGCCTCATCACTCCCTTCATGGGAGATACCTTTAGAAACACCCAATCATCAATGGAAAAGCTCAAGATCTCTCTGTGTCACATCCGTATAAGATTTCTGATGACTCTGGGTTGTTGTCGACCTTTCCCTTATAAGTTGAACCTTCTCCATAGCCTCATGGACTGAATCTGGTTCTATCAAAGCAGCCTCACCTACCTCGAACCAATAAATAGGCAATCTACACCTCTTCCCATAAAGAGCCTCAAACGGGGCCATCTGAATTGTAAAATGGTAGTTGTTGTTGTATGAAAACTCGATAAGAGGTAAATGTTCATCCCAAATACCCTTGAAATTAATCACACATGCTCTCAATATATCCTCGAGAGTCTGAATGGTTCGTTCTTCCTGGCTATCTATTTGCGGGTGAAAAGTTGTTCTAAACTTACCCTGAGTACCAAGTCCTTTTTGAAACAATCTCCAAAACTAGGAGGTAAACTGAGTGCTTCTATTTGATCTTATGGATAGGGGAACTCCATGAAACCGAACTTACTCTCAAATGTACAATTTAGCATAATCCTCCACTAAATCGGTAGTCTTGATCGGTAGGAAATGAGCTGCTTGGGTCAACCTATCCACAGTGACCCATATAGAGTCACACTGTCCACGAGTACGAGGCAACCCTTTGATGAAATCCATGTTGATCTCTTTCCACTTCCAAGTGGGGATACTAATATCCTGAAGCACCCCACTAGGTCTCTGATGCTCAACCTTCACCTGTTGGCAATTCGGACACTTGGCCACAAACTCTGTTGTGTCCTTCTTCATGCCACTCCACCAATACATCTCCCGTAAGTCATGGTACATATTAGTGGCGCCTGGATGTATAGAATATATGGATCCATGAGCTTCATGCAACCTTAAGTAATCAACTCCTGATACACGCAGATGACCCTAATGTCGAAGCATACCATCTCTCCTTTGGGAGAAGACCTCTAACTTCTGGTTTTGGACAACTTCCTTCAACTTTACTAAAATAGGATCCTCGTTTTGTCTATCTTTGACTTTGGTCACTAAGGAAGATTCTGTCCCATTCTGCACAATGATGATGCCACCATCTATCGAGTCAACAAGAAGGACTCCTGTCCATACAAGCTGATGCAAATCCTTTACTAACTCCTTCCTTTCCTCATCTACATGGGATACACTCTCCATGGAAAGCCTGCTAAGAGCTTCTGCCACCATGTTTGCCTTTCCTAGATGATAAAGGACACTAATATCATTATCTTTAAGAAGCTCCAACTACCTCCTCTATCGTAAGTTTATATCCTTCTAGGTGAACACGTACTGTAGGATTTTGTGGTCCATAAACAAATCTATATGAACCCCATACAGATAGTGTCTCCAAATCTTCAAGGAAAATACTACCGCCACCAACTCGAGGTCGTGGGTCGGATAGTTCTTTTCATGGACCTTCAACTGCCTAGAAGCATAGGTTATAACTTTACCATGCTACATCAATACACAATCAAGACCGATCCTCGAAGCGTCACAATATACCACAAATCTATTAGTTCCCTTAGGTAGGGTCAACACCTGTGCTGAGGTGAGTCGAGTCTTCAACTCTTGAAAGCTCTTCTCACAGGCCTCTAACCATTGAAACTTCTCTTTCTTTTAAGTCAATTTAATCAACGGGCCTGCAATGGATTAAAACCCCTCAAAAAATCTCCAATAATAACCAACTAAACCCAAGAAACTCCTGATATCCGAAGGACTAACCAGTCTAGGCCAATTCTTCACCGCTTCTATCTTTTGAGAGTCCACCTGTATGCCTTCACTTGACACCACATCACTTAAAAATGCCACTGAGTTCAACCAGAAGTCATATTTGTTGAAGTTAGCATAGAACAGGCGATCCTTAAGAGTCTGTATCACTACCCTCAAATTAGCGGCATGCTCCTCTTTACTCCGGGAGTATATGAGAATATCATCTATTAACACGATCACGAACATATCCAAGTATGGCTTGAACATGCTATTCATCAAATCCACAAAATTTTCAGGAGTATTTGTTAGTCCAAATGACATAATTACAAACTTGTAGTGACCATACCAAGTCTGGAAGGTTGTCTTTAGAATGTCACTCTCTTTAACTCTAAGCTGATGATACTCGGACCTGAGGTCTATCATAGAAAAGCACTTAACCCTGAAGCTAATAAAACAAGTCATCAATCCTGGGGAGGGGATAACTGTTCTTTATTGTAACTTTGTTCAATTGTCGATAAGCAATGTACATTCGAAGGGAACCATCTTTCTTTCGGACAAAGAGAACTAGTACACCCTATGGAGATTTGCTCGGTCTGATGAAGCCCTTGTCTAAGAGATCCTTCAACTGTTCCTTCAACTCCTTTTGCTCTGATGGAGACATTCTATAAAGAGGAATAGATATAGGCTACGTGTCTGGAAGAAGGTCAATACCGTAGTCGATCTCCCACTTAGGAGTGATTCTTGGTAAATCCTTTGGAAATACCTCTGGATACTCACACACCGCAATAACTGACTGGATAGTCGGGGTCTCAGATATAGCATCCTTAATCCTAACTAGCTGATACAAACAACCCTTAGAAATCATCTCCTTGGCCTTAAGGTAGAAAATGAAGCGAGCTACAGACACAGCTGAACTACCCTTCCATTCTAGGACTGGCTCACCCAAAAATCGAAACTCTACCATACGGGTTCTATAATTTACTAAAGTATAACATGCATGTATCCAATCCATGACAAAGATAACATTGAAGTCAGCCATATCTAAGTCTACTAGGTCCGTTGAGGTGACTTTCTGAAGGATAGTGACAGGGCAATTACTGTACACCCGTCGAGCTATAATTGATTCACCGATTGGAGTAGAGACTGCGAAGGGTTGTAATAGGATTTTAGGACTGACACTGAATCTAATAACAAAATAGGGAGTCATAAAGGATAGGGTAGCCCCTGGATCTAACAATGCATAAACATCAAGATGGAATACTCGCAACATAATAGTCACCATGACGGGCAAAGTTTCCTATTCATGTCGTGACAAGAGTGCATAGAACCTATTCTGGAGTTGGCTTCTAAATGAACTAGTAGAAGCACCCTGTTGCCAGAGCTACCGAACTAGCGGATGGGATACGGGCTCCACTATCACCTAGCCTGGATATAGGGAAATCCCCGAGTCTGTGTCCAGGTCTACCACACCCTAAACAAGCATCTGAGCCAACTAAACATCTCCCTGGGTGATTCTTTCCACACTTTGTACAGGCTGGGAAAGTGCGATCTCCCGGAGTGCTTCTCTGGCCCCTCGAGCCTAACGCATTACCTCTCTAATAACGTCTAGGTTTGGACGGCACAATGGATGATGAAGGTACCAGGGCCGACGACCTTTGTTGTAACTGAGGGTGGTGATCGCCACTGGATCTCTGCTGAGTGAACCAAACACTATCCTTCCCGGCCCTCTTGGTCTCTCTCTCCCTCTCCCTCTTCTGCACCTCCTCAATATACTGGGCATACAAAACCATTCGAGAGAAGTAAATATCCTGATGTAGCATATTGGTCCTGCTGTCTTTGATCAAGTAATCTACTACCCCATTCATGAATCGGCTCACCCGAGCCCTCTGATCAGCCACTATCTCCGGCGCATATTTAGATGACTGGGTAAACTCTAAAGCATACTCTTGTACGGTCATATTGTTCGGTCTCAAGTTCACAAATTCAGCTGCCTTGATTTCCCTCATATCTTGGGGAAAGAATCGATCCAAGAACGTGGTATGGAACTCATCCCAAGAAATGGGTCCCGCTCTAACTGTCCTACCATCCTTCCACTGTCCGAACCAGATATGCGCAATCCCTTTCAGCTGAAAAGAGGCTAAGTTTGCGCACTCCTTCCCTGTCACCACCATGATTTGGGTGATTTTCTGAATCTCATCAATAAACTCGTATGGATCCTCATCCACCTTCAATCTGGTAAACTCTGGAGGGTTCATCCTCAGAAAGTCCCTGACTCTCGCCGCTTCCACATTCCCACTCTAGGGGACATGTGCTACCACTGCTGGTTGACTCAGGCGGTCCATGCCTGCACCAACATCTGGATGGCAGCTTTAAACTCGGCATAGGAATCCTTCTTGGGCACATGATCCTCGGGAGCTGGTAGGGCTTGCTAGTTCCCATCTCCACTGCCATTCCCATGTCCATTTCCATTCCTTCTTCCATTGACTCAGGGAGGAGGCACGATTCAGCAAACGCATATAATACGAGTTAGAAGAATAGAGGAACATTTCATCGCACGACATAGATCATGAAAGAAGGGAAATTTTCTAAAATGTTTCGTAGCCTCTTTGTCATATGTGTGGATGCTTCACAATCATGAAAAAGAATCTACTTAACGTGGCTTTTAGACACACTACGACACTCTAAAACCAAAGGCTTTGATACCAAGTTTTTCATGACCCGAGCTAATTCCCCGGATCGAGACACGAGATAAAGAACCTCGAGAGCGCTCCAAGTCGACCCATGGAATGAACATAATGGCTAAAGAACATAACTAAAATAGGAATCAACCAAATCATAAGATAATCGGAAATCAAAATAGAAACTTTGAAGATTTGAGTAATTAGCATTTGACACAAGAACTGAACATAGCCAAAAAATGTCTAAAAAGCCTATAGTATCAGACGAGCTGATGGGAAGACACCCCCAACTAGCTCTCTGTGTATGAAAACCGAATGGTAAACATAACAACAAGGCAAACTGCATGTCTTCGATAGGTAAGGACTCACCAAAGAGAGTAGGCTAACTGGACTGAAGCAGGAGCTGTTAAGGGAGAGGATGAACCTGATATCTCAGACCTGTATCATGAGGCGATACGATATAGAGTATGTGGTCAATACTTCAAATGTACTGAGTATACGGGTTTATTAAAATGGATAATTTCAATCACATAAGAGTTCTTAAGAGTAGGATAGTTCAAAACATGCAATGATAATCACAACATAAAAAAGAGGGATCAAGGTTTTCAGAACCGTTAACATACCAGTCATAATCGTAATCATAAGAGAAACCTTTTAAAAGCATAGCATGAGCCAACGTATCGTAATTAGTATCATACGTTAAACATAAGGAACAATGAGAGATTCTTATAACTGACATACCCTACATGAGCACACATGGAGCCCGACCTTTAAACCCCTAGTCGGGAGGGTGTTCGTACCTTGACAAGGGTAGAACCATGAAAAGAGGTGTAACAACACTCATCAAAGGCCCATACGGCTAAAGGGAATAAACTCAAGGGAGGTCTCATCATGGCTACGTTGGCACGTAGTTTTGAGACTCGGGGTGTGCTGAGACCCCGGATCTACACGATGTTAAATACAACTCCCAAAACATATATAGTGCTCATATTATAAGAGGAAAAATATACATGAGATTCATTCGCTAGTTTAAATCATAATAATCATAAGCATCCTTGAAATACGTGATCTAGCCATGTAATAAGGCCCGTGACTCGGCCATAATCATAATCGTTAGAAAACATGAATAGTCATCATAAAAACTTAATAAAAATCCTCATAACTCGAATCTTAGTTCCATAGAGTAAACATAAATGAAATCATGCATTATTGAATATAAATCACGAATTAGGACTTGAGAGATTAAAATTCATAAGTAAATCGAAGGAATTCATGAAGGGAATTTAAACCCTAAAATTTCGTTATCATGCTTAGATGATAAGATATTATAATTTCATAAATACTTGAAGAAATCATAAACCCTATCATGGAAATCATATTTGTATATCAAATCATCTTTACCCATAAAAAAATCATGAACAATTTTCAAAACCCAATCATAAAATCATGATTTTCGAATTTTTAAACTTTGGGGAATTGGTTGATCATACTTTGATAAAGAAGGGGCATGGGATTGAGAGTAAACCCCATTTAATCGACCCATATACCTGAATAAATGAATCCCCAATTGAAAATGATGAGCTCCACTTGATTCTTGGAGAGTTTGAGGAAGAACCCTAGGAAAAATCCTTTAGAGATTTGAGATAATTGATTTCTCAATTTAGAGTGTTAGGGGAGTAATGGATGATCTGGGGTGAATTATACCCTTAATACACTCTTTTCCATGCTCAAAATGATTAGGACCTTAGAGCTCAAGATTTATGAAAATGCCCTTAATGAAATTTCTTGAAAATAGGCACTACCAGGTACCACGACCCTTACCACGAGTCGTCCTTTGATACCACGACTCATGATATCACTCGTTACTAACACCCATGCTCGCCTAAATTTCAGTTTCTTTAAATAACAGTTATATAGGGTGAGTCATTACACATCAGAACAATCCATTACTTCCTTCCGTTGTGAAAACTGTCCTCTAATCATCAGCATTCTAGAGGCTCCCGCGGGAACAACCAATGGCTCGTAGGTACTTCCTACGAGTTGTACCTCTAGTCATTTGATTCTTACTTTAGACCCACCTTAAATACCACTACTCCTGACCACGAGTCACGCCCCCATCCTACAACTCATTGTCTGCTCCCGTAGCTCACCAGTTCGACTCCTCCAACTTCCTAAGGTTGCCCACCATGACCTGTGGTATCCCACGATGGATCGTACCACAACCCATACTATTTTCACTGACCAATCCTAATCAAACAATGGCTCTATCCTAAGACCCGTCGGACCATCCTACCACTCATACCATGAGTCATTCTGTGATATTTTCCCAACTTTTTCTGCTGATCACTTTACAAATCCTAAGCCTATTCTTAGGGACTTCCGGGTATTACACTAACCATCTGGCTGATGTCTATACTCTTCTTGGCGATGATGTCTGGCACAACAAGAGCTTTCCCAAGAGGTAATTTGTTGTCAGTCTTTGTTGGGCATGCTCTGCTACATACCACATGTCACGCCCCGCCTTGGGGGGTATGACTGGCACCTGGTGCCCTAGACGGACCTGGACTACTAACTGGTGGGCCAAGGCACGTCTGGTGCCTGGCTAGC